>JBBPQG010000288.1:0-24403 GCA_038092395.1 Boletus variipes var. fagicola | reverse complement strand
ACTCGAATTGCTTGCCACCCAGAACAGTTTTTCAACAATGGCAAGTGGCTTTGGGCTGATTCTGCCTACTCATCACAGACATGGTGTGTTACACCATTCAAGAGACCTGTAGGAGGAAACCTTATCCAGGAGAAGAGGTTTTTCAATAACCATTTATCATCAGTAAGATTTCATTTATTTCATTTATTCTATTTGTTTCTAAATGACAAAGGTTCGAGTTCGATCAGAACACTTCTATGGTTCCCTCAAAGGTCGATTCCAGTCCCTTCAAGAGCTACGTATTCAGATTCAAGGGGAAAAAGAACTCAAATATGCAACCACATGGATCCACTCCTGCTTGATCAGATCTTGCACAATATGATCATTGAAATTGAAGAAGAGCTCGGATTACAAACCTCACAAGCATATTTTGCACAGCAGTATCGAGAGAAAAATAGGAACTTGGAAGACGGGGAGGACAATGGGGGTGAGGAAATTGATGATGGACTTGCTCACTCAATGGGTCAGAACTTCTGGCAACATGTCATGGCTGATTTGCTTGAGTATTTTCAGGAGCAGTAGTTGTAGGGTATACTATGATGTAGAGGTACAAGGTACAAAGAACATTTGACAGCATAAGCATGACATGACCACATGATGATCACTACATACTACCACGTCTTAACCATTCTAGCTCCAGCTCAAGTTCGAGTTGCTTGAGCCGGTCAGCTGACAGCCGGAGCTGAGCATCACGCTTCTTGTCCTCTTGTTCAGCTTTCCGCTCACTCATCCACTTCTCAAACATGCGCTGATTTTCCCGCTCTGAATATTTTGCATCACGGTGACGCTGTTTATCCTCAAGCTTGTCCCGGCGACTGTGTTCAAGGCCATGGACAAGCATTTCATTCGATTGAGTGAATGTACTTGTAAACTTGTCCATAGGTGTCTCACGACGTTTGCCAGATGACCGGCGAGTAGCCAGAGGATTGGATGACAAGCCAGAGGATTGGATGACAAGCCAGAGGATTGGATGACAAGCCAGAGCCTGGTGATGTTAGCTGTGTTGACACTGATGCCACCGCACGCTGAGCAGGGCTGGAGTCAGAGTTGAAGCCGCTGGGAGTGATGTGGGGTGACTGTAACGACCCTTGGTCTTCAATGTAACGATCCTTATTCCAGCTGTACCTTACGAAGGAACTTGGTATTGAGCTCGTAGGATATGTGATCCTAGACAACAGAGTTTTATGACAATAGTAAGATTGTGCCCTAGCAGGGACTTCCAGTAAAGGGGAAAATAACAAAGGTGAATAAGACTAAGATCTGTACTACTATAAGTACGACTATATATACTAAGAGAGACTGTGCACAGACCAAGCTATGCTAGAGGCTATGACTAACCATAAGGAGGCGATAAGAGAGATAAGAGGGACTTATGCTATAGGCTCTAGATAAGAGCAGTTATTGCTATTGGCTGATAAGGGAAAGTGAGTCAAGAGGAAAAGCATGAGGCGATGATAAGAATGCAATGTGGTCGCCATGAGGTGCATAGCCAAGATAAGAGATAAGATCGTGTGACTGAGGTCACGTGATGGCATGTGACTAGATCATGTGACAAAGGTCACGTGATACGATATTGATGTATGTTCGGTATTTCTGTAATAGATTAGCAATGATTAGGAAAGTGAAGTGTACCAAAAGTTCAAGTAGTGTCGGCATTATGGGCCTTCTTTATGAGCAAGTGTTACAGTGACGAGTCGGAATCTGAACTGATTGGTTTTGCTGGCTCCCGGTGTTGAGCGGATAAAAACATGTGGGGGCCTGGGGTTGAAGTTGGCTTGAAGCGGGAGTTGGAGATGTCATCGTCGTGGTCATTGTCAGAATTGAGTGAATAAAATCTTTCACCTAGCACAGGTGGGGTGATGCATGGTGCACCACCACGAAAGGAGAAGGGGGTGGTTGAACGGGTGTGTCCGTGCAACGATGACACATGGGAATGCAGTGGCTGTGGTGGCTGGCTGGACGGCTGTACTTGGAGGCGGGAAGGTGGCGGAACGTTGAACAATGGGGGGGGGGGCAATCGGAGGGGGAAGAGACGGGAGGTGTTGATACAGATTCTCTGGGTCATCGACGTCCATTGTAGTCGAGGAAGTAGGGTTGGCAGTACTGAGTTGCAGCAACACAGGGTCGATGGCACTATCCGGGACTGGCACCGGGTTGGAGGATGTGATAGGTGGCTGCGCATCGGAACCTCCGGTCTCAGCTGGAGAATTTGTGCTGCTAGATAGGTCCACTTGATTGAACAGCGCGAGTGTTTGTGCTTCGAAGTTTTGTCCGAGATCTGCAGTGGAAAAAAACGTATTGAATGCCAGATTGCTTCTCCAAAACCATGGAGGGTGGGCCACCATGGAAACGACTCGATAACATCATCTGAGTATGAACAACTGCTCAGCTGGGATCGACACCAAATTTATGTATACTTACCTATGATATTCCATGTCCTCGGATTGTTCTGGAGCTCCTCATATGTGCGGCCAGCTCCCGTTTGTCCCAACGACTTGTTCGCATTGTTGTACTGCTTGCTTAGTCTAATATCTGATGTTAAATATTAGATAGCTTTAAAATTGGTGAGGGGACTTACTCTTTGATGCGACAGGCAATTCAAGATACAAATTCCTCAGAATTGGTGTGGCTCAGCTCCCGCAGCTGCTCATTTGTATCATCTACGAAAATGGCACGGGCAGCCTGCTGGAGATAATAAGCTTTAGAGGTTGAGGATACCTCCTTCTTCCGGCCTGCCTCCTTTGCTTCTTGAGTTGAATCCGAGAATATTTTGATGCGAGCGGATTCGTTTTCCAGGCACCAGTCAAGTAGCTTAGTGGTACGGAAGGAGAACTCACCATCCCAACAAATAAGGGGGATTTTGGGCTTTTGGGTAGGCCGGGTGGAGGGGGAGCCTGATTGGGATGATCCTGAGGCAGGATCTTTGAAAGCCCTGGGCATTGTTGGGGACAGCGACAAGGATCAAGCAGACAATGCAGTCTGCATACTCACTGTTTAGTCGGCGCTTGAAATCTGCCGTTGGTCGGCTGACCATTCGTACACTAGTCGAACTTCATTCCCCTGCTCTGAGACCCATTAATAGATGAATGGCACAACGAATATATGTAAATATAATGTCTTTACCTACCTACACATTATCCCAGTAGCTCTACAATCCATGGTACATTCACACCTGGGTGATGTAAATTGCCTAAAGGTGAAAGGATTATAATCTAGTTACAATTCTCATACAAAGAGATTGGACGAGCGCAAGGCACGCTCATTTTCTCTACGAAATGTATCGGTTTGCATTCCATTGTGCACGACACGTGTAATTATCCTACTAGCCAAAAGCCAAAAAGTTGACCTATAGTAGCGAGCAGTTGTGCTTGGGAGGTGCCCGAATAAGGCAAGTCACAGCTCGCACAGTGCCACTGCCCAAGTTGCTCTCGATCGACTCTAGCATAGCCGTTCAATGTGATATCACAGCCTGGGATCACTCCTACACAACCTCTAGCCCATATACAATACATCCAACCGGTCTGATTCGCCCGGTTTGGCCTCAGTGTGACCGTATGACTTGGTAAATCTGTTTACTCACTTGGACCCGACTGACTCTTCTATGGTTCATTTCGAGTCGTCCTCATCGACGTGGTGGGTTCACACAATCACAGGGCAGTCTGGGATGATAAGGAAGTGGTGTGGATGCCTCAGGTATGTCTGTCTTCGCATTATGCTTGAATCACTGGTGCTGACCCTCTTGTTCAGCTAGCAACCACGTTTTGAGTCGCATGGACTCGCAGCGTGCGCTGCTCATTGCGCCATCCATCCAGCATCCTTCCACATTGTATCTGTCATATTTCCGCTGGCTGTGCTAAGGGGGGATTCGGCTAAGATCGAAAAACGTCCGAGCAGGGAGAACCGCCATCGTGTCACATCTGTGCTCTCGTTTGCTGCTGCCACCTCGCACATCGACCCAACCGCTCGTCCTCGACTGTGCGCATTGATCCATCGTCATCTGCGCTCTCGTTTGCCACTGCCGCCTCACGCATTGACCCGACCGCTCACTCTTGACTGTGCACATTGACCCAGTGTCATTTCGCCGCCACACAAGGGCCATCAGTAAATTTTATTCAGGGTGAGTTGAGACCCTGAGAACCTGCCGATAGCGTCGGCTCATTATGCCTACTTATAGGCTCACTCGAAGGTCTGAACTTCAAACACCTTCGATCTTTTCGTCTCATCTCAGGTAAGTCAGAGCTAGTTCGGGATGGCTTGGGAGTTAGGGTTTAACTCACTTAACTGCTAAGTGCGGCGAACTCGAAGTCACCATTCATAGTACGTGATTGACAAGTACGTGATCCTTCGTATCCAGATTTGGGCAGTCGACCCCCCTCCAAACTTCAAACAGTTCTGCTCATTTGGTTTGCAAGCAAGATGAACTGGGGCGGTCGGAGACTGAATTTTTCTTTCTCCACCATGGCCCTCATTGCCCAGCATGCTGTTGTGGCCCCCATTCTTCATGATGACTCCTTCCATCAACTTCTTTGTGGTATTGAAGGTATTGCTATACTCTGTGGGTACCATGCACTCAATATGCTATCTGCCACCTGCCAGAAGAGGACTTGAATGTCATGGACTGACAAGGAGGTCAATTCACTCCTTGATGTAACGTGCAGTGCAGTTAGTGACGAGCGAAGTGTGAAGTTACCTTGATCTGAATGAGTTTAACGAGTGGAGGATGAGGTAACGAATAGAGGAGCCTGCTAGGCGATGTCTACCACAGTCTATCTCAGAAGACGAACTGAGACTCGAGGTGGGCTCAATGGTCTCCGATATCCAGGTGCTAGCCACTGGAGCTCTCGGGAAGTATCACTAGAACTATGCTGATATTGCATAGAACTAGCTTAAGGAAAATACAGGCTAGTAGTATAGAGTTTATATACGGTAGGCCCCTGGTCTGTGCGAGTAAGGTAAGTGATATAAAAGGAAAGAGGAGGTGGGAGTCCAAAGGACGACTGTACTCCTTATAGTCCATCCCGATAATGTGGAACTGCAGGAAGTGGCAGTGTGATCTAAAAGAGGAACACTGTACGGGCAGAAGTCTGAAGGATTCCCATGCAGAAGCGGAACAGAAGGAAAGAGCTAAATATAGAGCAGAGGTGGGGCGCCATGTGAGTACGTAAGAAATGGATATAAAAGGAGAAACTATTTGGAGGATGACTCCAGTACGAATACAACTCTGTAGAGTAAGAGATAGAGTCTGAAGAGAAACAAGTAGAGCAGCGTAGTGAAGATGGAAAAAGTGTACCCCCTTAGTAGACCATAACATTACCCCCCGTTTATGGTCGAAGCACCTGTGAGACCACCCCTTTAGTTGCAGTCCCCCTCGTTTATCTCGTAGTCAGTGGGGTTGTAGTCATCCTGGGGGTTACAACGAACGACACAATTCTCCTTGCAATGTCCAAGTTCCCCGCAGATGGGGCAGTGACAGCGGGGGCAGAAGGTTTGGATGTGCCCCAGTGCTGTGGTGAGGCAGAATGGACATTGGTAGTGAGGACAGTCTGGGTGAAGATGGCCGACCTCACGACAGTGAAGCAATGAGCGAGGGGATGATGAGGAGGGAGGATGATGGAATCAATGTCTATTGGGTTTTGGGAGGACCCAGGTGTCGGTGAGGGCAATGCCGCAGCATCCTTGTTATATCTACCAGAGGTGGGATAGGGTGTGTCTGTGCGCGAGCAATTGCGCAGTCTTTTAGTAGAGCTTCCCACAGCTTGTGCGGCAGAAGATGGGAGTCCAAACTGAAGTGTTGCCTTAGCCCATTTGAGCTTATGAGAACCTGCTCTAGGGGATGGTGAAACGGGGTGCTCTTGGGCAGGGAGAATGACGTTGTCGGGAGGTGGGGTGGTGGCTCCGAGTAAGGGGATTGTGGCGAGAAAGTTTCGAACCTTGTCAGAGGACGCGGGGAGTTCTGAAAGACTTCGGAGGCAAGTATCGCCGCTAACTCCTCCATTGCTGCCATCAGTTGGTCCTGTGGTAGAAGTGTGAGAGGCCAGGGTTGGTGGAGGTGGCATGGGGATGGGTTCGATCGGTTGAGGTGGACCCTGTGTCACTATCTCCATCCTCCCTTCTCCTAGATCCATCAATCTCATCCCGGGCCCAAGTATCCTGATCCCATGGGTGATTCTCATTGTTGTCGAAGTAGTATCATCGTAGGTTGGAGGGGAGTGTGTTAAGTATCAGTCTGAGAATATGTGCGAAGAGGGGTCTAGGGAGTCCCCGAAAGATGTTGTCGAATCCATGGTCGTGGAGAGCGTTGAGAATCGCGTCTCGCGACTCATGAATGAACTGTTCCATGGCAGCGGCATAGACAGGCAGGGTCCCATCTGGAAATAGCTGGGTGTGGAGAGTGCGGGAGGTGGCATAGGTATGGAATATGCTGACCAAGGATCTGAGTATTGGAACATTCCGGTAAGTGGGAATGGAGGGTAGTGCGATAGAGGTGGCGGCGTTCTCAAGGATGGTGCAGTATAAGATTCAGCAAGAGCGGGTTGGGAGTCAGTGGATGCAGATGGGGATGTTGGCCAGAATGATGTGGACATAGGAGGATACAATTGACGACATGTAGCAGAGCTGGGGCTCAACACTTAGAATGACGAGAATGATATGTGGTGGTTATGGATGAAAAGCAAGGGGATCCCTCGCCTTATATTCCTCTAGAAGGTCAGCAGCGTGTCCCAGGTTGGACTCTGGTTCCCAGGTGTTTTCAGAGGACAGGTATCCTTTCCACAAAACGAAGTAGTGGCGGCGTCGAGCGGAGCCCTGATGGGCTAAGATTTAATCAATTTCAATTTCAAATTCCTCTTCTCTATCTATAACGTTTGGCAGAAGTGGGATGAAATTATCTCCGTGTTCCGTGGTAGTCCTATATGGGGTGAGAAGGGAGGCGTGGAAGGCGTTATGGATTTTCCACATTTGTGGGAGCCGGAGTTTGTATGATACGGGCGATATGACTTGAATGATCTCGAATGGGCCTTCCTGTTGAGGGGCGAGTTTCTTTGAGGGGTAACAGAGTCTCAGGTTGTGGCCCTTGAGCCACACCTTATCTCCGACTTTCCAGGGTTTAAATTTTGAGGTTATGTATTTCCTCATGTATCTTTGTGCCTTCTCGTGCGCAGCAGTGGCTTCTAGTCGGGCTTCATCGAGGTCCCTGAGTCGTTTCTCAAGGGCAGGAAGGAACATAGTTCTGATCCATGGGTAGGTGTGCGGCTCGTACCCCATCATCAGGCTAAATGGAGTCTTTCCCGTTATGGAATGAACAGAGGAATTGTGACAGTACTCCGCCATTGGAAGGAGGTCTGACCAATGGGAGGTGTCACCTTGGCAAAAGATCCGAAGATAAGTCTTGAGTTCCTGGTTGACCTGTTCCGTTTCTCCGTTGGTTTGCAGATGGTAAGTGGAAGAGAGGAGCGGATCATAGTCAAGAAGCCTGGCCAGTTCTCGAGTGAAGGCCGAGGCAAATTGCAGACCACGGTCCGAGACAATCTTGTCATGGAGTCCAAACTATGGGAAGACTTTTTCGAAAAATAGTTGTGTGATGCCCTCGGTGTCCACACTCTTGTGACATGGAGTGAAAATCACCCCCTTAGTAAGGCCATGGTTGACCATGACCATGACAGAATCATATCCATACGACGGTGGCAAGTCCATAATGAGGTCAACAGAGAGACATTGGAAGGGACGAGAGGAGGCGATAGGGAGAGGTGTCAATGGGGGAACAGTAGAATGAGTATTGACTTTGTTGGCTTAGCAGGTTGCACAGCCCTGAATGAAGCGGCGTACGAACGTGGTGAGGCCAGGCCACCAATAGTCACATTGGACAAGGTTGACTGTTCGGTAATACCTGCCATGACCGCCTGTGGGTGAATCATGTAAGACATGGAGGAGGTCGCGTCAGTGGTTCTTGGGCACATAAGCCTGGTCCTTGAAGTAGAGAATTCTGTCATCAAATTGCCAATCATGAATGGAGGAGCAGAGAATGCCTGATGCACCCTCATGGAGTGAGCGTAGTTGCGAAATAACGAACAGGTCGGAGGTGGATGACTTCTCAATAGAAGTCCGGAGGTCGGTGTCGAGTCGTTTGATAAAAAGCTCCCCCGGCAATAAAAAGACGGCAGCATTGTCATTGGCCATTTCCATGTCATCTTTACGTGAGAGCATGTCTGCGGGGCCCATGTCAATCCCCGGAGTGTGTTGGAACAGGAGGTCGTAGTCCTGTAGCGTTAATAACCATCTAGCTTGCCGCCTAGATAGCTTCCTTGGGTCCTTAAAGTAGCACAGATTCTTGTGGTCTGTGAGCACAGTGATGGGCCAGTCGGTTCCGGTGAGGTAGTGCTGCCATTCTTCTAGTGCGTGTATAACTGCTAGAAGTTCCCTATCGTAGATGTCATAGTTGCGTTCTGCTGGTGAGACGTCTTTGAAATGTAGCAGCTCAGATGCAGGTCTCCATTGCCATCCTTCTGCATTAATATGCCTCTGCTGGCTGTGAGCAAGGCGTCCGTCATGATGTAAAACAGTTTTGAGGTATCCAGCATCCTTAATACTGGTTCAGTGGTGAAGGCCCTTCGGAGGAGGTTGAAGGCCTTCTGTTGCTCATGCATCCAGGACCACAGCTGCCCTTTCTTTGTCAAATCCAAGATCAGTCACACAATGTTGGAGAAGTTGGGAATGAACTTGCAGTAGAAGTTGCAGAATCCGATGAACGAACGGACTGCATGAACCAACTTTGGGGGTTCCCATGTTGCGATTGCCGAGAGCTTGGTTGGGTCCATCTTAATGACCCCTTCACGAATGACCATACCAAGGAATTCTACTTCCAGGGCATCGAACATGCACTTCTTGAGTTTAAGGCTGAGCCGGTTCTCTCTTAACCGCTCCAATACTCGCCTTGTCCTATTGTGGTGTTCCTTGAGATCCTTGAAGTGGATCAACATATCATCCATGTAGATGATCAACCATCCTTCCACCACCATATCCTTGAAAATAAAGTCCATGAACGACTGGAAGGTCGCCGGACTATTGCAAAGGCTGAAGAACATAACGAGAGGCTCGAAGAGGCCGAAGGGCGTGATGAATGCCACCTTCCAGGCGTCTTTAGTCTTAATCCGGACATTGTTGTATCCCCAGTGAATATCCATCTTCGTGAAGTAGCATGAACCTTTGAGCTTATCCATCAAGTCTCCAATGAGTGGGAGAGGGTACGCATTCTTGATGGTGTGCTCGTTAAGGTAGCAGTAGTCCTGGCATGGTCTCAGGTTACCGTCTTTCTTTGAGACGAAGAAGAATGGAGAGGCCTGGGGAGAGTTTGATGGGCATATACATCCAGCCTTTAGATGTTCTTGTATAAATTCTTGGCATGCCTCTCACTCCTTAGGGTTGAGCGGATATGCCTTTGTGACTCGTGGGTTGAAAGTGTCATCTAGATCAATGCCATGATCGAACGACTGATATGGCGGAAGGGGACCGTCATCCTTCTTTTAAAAAACATCCTCAAAATCTCCAAACTCCCATGGGAGTTGAGCCTTGCTTCTCGTTGCTTCCTGAGCCAGGGAAGTCAAGATTGTAGTTTTTCTTATGGAGGGCCCGGGGTGCTCTTCTTCGTCATCATCCTCCTCACAATCCAAGAGTCCGGGAATCTCCTCCTCCTGGGTGGTCGGGTCCACCTCAGGAACCTTCAGCGTAACCTTCCCCTTTTGGGCAGTGAGTACCGAGTCAACCGTGCATGTCCACCATTGTGCTCGCCATTGTCGGAGTTTTGTTACCTGGCATTTCCTATTGAATATGTTTATAGTGGTGGCATGATCTCCATCGCCACTTGGTGACTCTGGTTCGGTTGGTTCCACCTTGGGTAGTTGCACCTTTCCTGTACTCCAGTCGATCTCCGGGTTGTTGTTGTGGAGCCAAGGGAGCTGTAACGACCCTTGTTCCCACTATGAATCTTATGAGGGAACTTGTGACATTGTGAGTCTAACCAATAATAGGATTTGATATCCTAAGGAATTAGAGGATGTATATCAATGAAGAGGGAATAACAAGAGGAAAGAACAGGTGAATAAGACTAGAGTCCACACTACTTAGTAGTACGACTATATATACTAAGAGAGACCGTGCACAGACCAAGCTATGCCAGAGGCTATACTGTCTATAAGTAGTTAAAAGTATGTCCACTGGGTACCATGAGGTAAAGGTTGTGTCGAGGGAATACTGCTATTGGATGATAAGGGAAAGGGAGTCAAGAGGAAAAGCATGAGGCAACCATGAGGATGCAATGTTAAACCACGAGGTGCATAGCTGAGATAAGAGATAAGGTCATGTAACTGAGGTCACGTGACTGCTGAAGACAATAGGAATGATTGGTGGTTTCTGTAGTGATTTAGTAAAGGTCAAGAAAGTCAAAAGGTAATGGTTTTCCAGGTAGTATAGGCATTGTGAGGGTGAGCATTACAGGAGCCCTAGGATTACGTCATCCTTGCCACAGTCAATAACAAGGAAGTCTCAGAGATGGGTGGTTTCTCTGACTTTCATCAAGATCGTTGCCTTCTTTTGTATAAGGCTGTTATGGTTAGGCGTACCATCTACATTGCTCGTCCGCAGGGAAGTCTTTAGTTTTGAAGTGGGGATTCCACATGCTGTGACCAAAGCATAGTTGATGAAGCATCCGGTGGTGCCTGAGTCAATCAGGGCTTTAGTGTTGACGATTTTGAACACAGTACGATCAGAGGGGTAAAGAGTGACTGGAATCATGATAGATTGCGAAGCTGCCCCTGATACAAATACTGGTGATATGGAATGAGTGGTGTTTCGTATAGAGGTGGAGGACAACATTGACCCTTCTCCACCTTTTAAAAATCCTGGCATGGTCCTATGTTATCCACGTCCTTGCCTGGTCCTACGTTACCCAGGTCGTGACTCAGATTGCCTAAGCCACGAGCCTTAGGCCTAGCCACATGGTCAGTTCTGGTATTGGCGAGCCTCTGCATTGAGAGGGGTGTTTTGCCATCAATGGTTGGATGGTCGGTTCCACCTCTGGCTTGGTCCTTTGTTATCCAAGTCCCTTCCTCATTGCGCACGGCCCATCGTGCTACCTTTTTTAATCCTAGTTTGATTGTGTTGATATGGGCCAACTCTTGCCTAGAGGGTTGCAGTCCAAACCCCACGTCGTGACCCCTGATGTGTTGGTGGTCCCTGGTTATCCCACCTTGGGTTGCTTCTGCCCCCACCGTCTGTGACTGGGGTACATCCTTCGGGTACATGCCTGAGTCGTCCTCAGGGCTTTCCTCCCAGGTAGCCTCTTGGAGGTCCACTGGCGTGAGAGTGGAAAATCTGTTTGTTGACCTTATGAACTGGGCTCTGTAGTTCGCCTTGATCCCTACTTTTTGGCACTCTTGGTATGAGGCTGAATGTACTGCAGCCATGGCCTGGTAACCTTCCTCTTCTGCGCCAGGATCTGTCGAGTCCTCAAACGCAGTCTTGAGGATCTTAATAGCCGCGCCCTGGTCCTTCCTTGGTAGACTCTCAATATAGTCTTGGACCTCATTACCCTCTCGCCTAGTCATGTCATCAAAGCTGTCATTGGTGGATATGGCTCTTGTGCTTTGCGACCGTTGTTGTTGTGGTGTGTGATATTTTTGTGATGAGCAAGGCATATGACGGAATTGTGTCCAGTCGGTTCCGGATCGGGAGTGGTTGGCGGACCTACAACCAACCTGGTGGCACATGAAACATTTGTTGCTCTTCATGTACTTGGACTGCTGTGTTGGGGTGAGACATATGGCATCTACATCCATAACATATGGGTCTCGAGTAGAGCTTCGAGAGGAGGGAGCAGGAATATATGGGACCTTCCTGTGTAGATCATCTATCCTCCTAAGCTGTTGAGAAAACTTTCCTGCCTTCTCAATCCATTCTTGATAGGTAGTGGGTACTTTCTCACAAGAGAGTACCATAGCAGTGAGGCGTTGGCTGAGTCCACGGAGGAACCACTCCACCAGAGTGGTGGGGTCCTCAATCCCGGTTTTCTCCGCAAGGAGACAGAACTTAGAGGCATAGATTGGGAAGCCATCACTAGTAGTTCTATCTAAAAGCCTTTCTGAGATCTGGCGTAGTTGAGAGAGGTCAATCCTGGCCTTTGCTGCTACATTGTATGGGGTGAAAGTAGACTCAAATGCTTCTGTAATTCATTTGAAGGTTTTGTCTGCATCAGCAACTCTTGGATTTGAAAGCTTCATCAGCCATCCCTCCGCGAAGGTCTTTCCATGGCCCTTGCTTATTTTATTGAGGAAAGTAAGGGACTTAGTTGTATCCATGTAAAGTTGATTGTTGATGAGGAAGTAGGCTTTCATGGAGAGAAGCCATCGGTTAGAGTCTTCAGCTTCCCTGGTAAAGTCCTTAGGGAGCCCAGCCTTTATTTCTGAAACCATGTCATCGTCTTTGGGAGCTGGGTCAATGTCAGTGTTAGAATCTGTGTCCAGGTCGTAATTACTAGCACGATGGTCCTCATCTGAAGGAGGGGACGGTGGTGGGGGAGGGAGTGCTGTAGGAGGTGGTAACAGTGTCACTAACAGAATCAGTGTTGGTTGATAGTCTAGCTCAAGATAGTCTGTTGCTCTTCCTCGTCTCCTGTTTACCTCAGCTAAGTCTCATTGCCTTTGTCTGTAAGTTGCCTTTGCCTCAGGGGAGGAAAAGCGATCAGGGAGGGGTACAGAGAAGGCATGTCCGAGAGGTAGTTTGTGGATGCGCAGGAGAGGGGAAGGGTTAGCACTAGGAGGTGCTGATGGAGGGAGCAGAGCAGAAGGACCTGGCTCTGGGCTAGAGGAATCTCTGAATAGACTGAATCGGGAAATGTTGGCAGTGGGGTGTGTCCTCTACACAAAGGTAGGGACAAGGGAAGAAGCTAGTTCTTTTGTAATGCGCAGCACAGTTAGTGACGAGTGAAGCATGAAGTTACCTTGATCTGAACGAGTTTAACGAGTGGAGGATGAGGTAATGAATAGAGGAGCCTGCTAGACGAAGTCTACCACAGTCTATCTCAGAAGATGAACTGAGACTCGAGGTGGGCTCAACGGTCTCCAATATCCATGTGCTAGCTGCTGGAGCTCTTGGGAAGTATCACTAGAACTATGCTGATATTGCGTAGAACTAGCTTAAGGAAAATACAGGCTAGTAGTACAGAGTTTATATATGGTAGGCTCCTGGTCCATGCAAGTAAGGTAAGTGATATAAAAGGAAAGAGGAGGCGGGAGTCCGAAGGACAACTGTACTCCTTATAGTCCATCCCGATAATGCGGAACTGCAGGAAGTGGCAGTGTGATCTAAAAGAGGAACACCATACAGGCGGAAGTCCAAAGGAATCCCATGTGGAAGCGGAACAGAAGGAAAGAGCTAAATATAGAGCAGAGGCAGGGCGCTGTGTGAGTACGTAAGAAATGGATATAAAAGGAGAAACTATCTGAAGGATGACTCCAGTACGAATACAACTCCATAGAGTAAGAGATAGAGTCTGAAGAGAAACAAGTAGAGCAGCATAGCTGCATAAGCGTAGTGAAGATGGAAAAAGTGTACCCCCTTAGTAGACTGTAACACTTGACTTCTTGTATCTCCGTCGAGAAAAGATAGCAGACATGAATGTATTCCCCCTATCTGTGTATAACGAGGCAATCCAGCATCTTCAAAAGAACAAAACTGGAGCTGTTGTTGCAACAAAGTGGACAAATGTATGCCTACTATGCCACTTGTTATGGTCTACTAGGGGGGTACTCTTTTTCCTTGTTCACTACACTTGTGCAGCTATGCTGCTTGACTTGTTTCTCTTTAGACTTGGTCTCTTACTCTATAGAGTTGTATTTGTACTGGAGTCGTCCTCCAGATAGTTTCTCCTTTTATATCCATTTCTTACATACTCACATGGTGCCCCACCTCCACTCTATATTTAGCTTCTTCCTTCTATTCCACTTCCGCACGGGATTCCTTTGGACTTCCACCCATATGGCATTCCTCTTTTAGATTACACTGCCACATCCCGCAGTTCCACATTATTGGGATGGACTATAAGGAGTACGGTCATCCTTCGGACTCCTGCCTCCTCTTTCCTTTTATATCATTTACCTTACTCGCATGGACCAGGGGCCTACCATATATAAACTCTGTACTTCTAGCCTGTATTTTCCCTAAGCTAGTTCTACACAATATCAGCATAGTTCTAGTGATACTTCCCGAGAGCTCCAGTGGCTAGCACCTGGATATTGGAGACCCATTGAGCCCACCTCGAGTCTCAGTTCGTCTTCTGAGATAGACTGTGGTAGACATCACCCTAGCAGGCTCCTCTATTCATTACCTTGCCCTCCACTTGTTGAACTTGTTCAGACCAAGGTAACATTATGCTTCACTTGTCACTAACTGTGCTGTGCGTTACACCACTTCTTTGTCTTCTGTATCGAACTCATGTCATTATCTAGCTAAAACAGATATATCTATCAATTGAAGCCTATCACAATTGTAAGGGAACCAGATGGGATGGTGAGAAAGGTGTAGATATCACCACATCCACTCAAGAGAAGGACTGGGAAGAATGATTAGACACCACTGTAAGTCTAACGTGGGAATATTTCCTTTTTTATCTCATTTGCCATCTATGTAGGATGGATGTCGTATGACTTCATTCAAAATGAAAGGTTGGAAGTTTTATAAAAAAGTCACTCTTATCATTGCAGAGGGCACAAGTCTTATTGGAGGGCAAGACGTTATCATGCCGCCAGTGGGTTCTGGTCCTCGTTCTCAAGCTCAACTGGTGTTTGAGGACAAAGACAATGATGAAGACTCCAACAGAGGGGACCTGGGGGAGTCAGAATCAGAGTGTGATGGGGAGGAGGGGGAGGAAGAGTGTCGATACAGCAACAATGCAGCAGCTAATGTACCCAAGCCCCCAATGTCACTTTCATCTCTGTCAAGGCATGGTCTCAACAATATAGCCAGTCAATCAGTTGTGCATGTCCCCAATGTTATGATTCTCTCTTTTCTTTCTCGTTGTGTATCAATGACACGTCTCGTCCTCTCTCCGCAGACTTATCTTTCCTTTCTTTTATGATGACACATTCCTCTCACGTGTTCCTCCCATCGGTGTCCCGACGGTCTCCATTTACTTAGTCATTGTTTCTTCCACCCGTTTCTATTCTTTTCTATGCCTGCCCTCAATGCTTGTATATCCAACATATATAAGTCGTAGATACTGCTCTAGCGTTTCCCCACGCTTGAGCTCCTTTGTCTTCTTGTACCACATACAATCTATTTGCTCTTGCCTCACCCTCCGCTGGTTTTAGCCCAGCCCCCTTGAACCCTTGAACTACTGGTCTCAGCCCAGTCCCCTTGACCCTTGTGTGGACGAACCCACAAGGTACCATTGACCCTCGACCCTCCGTTCTATAAGTCCTCATCGTACTTTTGACTTGACGCTCTTGTCCCTTGAACATTCAAAGGCTACGCTTGTTCCTACCCAGACCAAGCGTAACAAAAGCTCAAGCATGCCTTGCCAGCTACCACCATCGTAAGCTGCCAAAATTTTGCAACCACCAAGACTCCCTCGTTCCATCTGGGGGCTCTCTCGACAAGCCCTGCCCTCTGAATCCCCTGACACCGAGAACTCTGATTCCTCTGACGAAGAACCTCGAAACACCTCTCCTGACACTGACGTACCGATCCTATCTGACACTGAACAAGCGACAGAACTAGATCTTTCCCATACCTTCTCATCTTCGCTCTCTATCCCTCGCGTTTCCACTCCTCATCTCCTACTCCCACAGCTCGACGACCTCCACCCTTTGGCCCCTTTCTCCTCGGACCAACCCCTCAGTTCATCCCAAAACCCTTCTCCCCGCCACCAATGTCTTCTAGACCCACTGAACTCCGCCTTGGAACCCCTGAACCCTTTGATGGGTCCTACAACAAAGCCAACCAATGGTTGAGCTCGGTCGTGACCTACCTCCTCGTCAACGAAGACATTTATAACACTGACAACAAGAAGATCGCCTTCGCCCTCTCGTACATGACCAAGCCATATGGGCAACTATCTTTAGACAAGCCGCGATTGCCAAGCTCACCGCTGGTGCCACTATCTCCCTCGGAACTTACGTGGACTTCATCACTAAGTTCACCGCCTCGTTCAAACACGCCAATGTCAAAGGCAACTCCCTCGCCTGGCTCATGACCACCAAAATGGTCAAGCAGAAGAACGGTAAATGGGAACCGTCCCTAGACTCCTACATTGCCCAATTTTCCAACCACGCCGCCATCTCTGAGATCACCGATGACCAAGTCCTCATCGGATACTTTTACTCTGCAATCCCCACTGGCTTGATGCGCCGAATCTTTTCCATGGACACCATCCCCAACAAAATCACTGAATGGATCTCCAAGGCCCAGAAGTTCCAAGCACAGTTTGACTGTGCCGATGAAGTCGCTCATCAAGGGAAGAATACCCCTCTCCCATACATCGCTCCCTCCTCCTCCTCTCGAAAGGAGAAAGACTCCAATGCCATGGACGTTGATGCCGTCCGCCTCTCCAAAATGACTCCCAAAGAACATCAACGCTGCATCAAAGAAGGACGTTGCTTCTGCTGCCGTAAGACTGGCCATAGTTCCAACGAATGCCCCACTTTCCCCTCCACCAAACGAAAGGTTCGGAAGATCGAAGAAGAACTCCCTCAACTCCAGGAGATTGAGGACGATGACGATGAAACCACCGTTAGAAAGGTGTCGTTCTCCTGCCCCTCACAGGATTTTTGAAGAGGAGGTCTCAGTCAATGCGAGTCCCTCCTGCTACCATTGCTCCTGTACTAGTATTGAAGTCCTCTAGGTCTATGAGAATCCCCGTTCAACTCATTGATCCTTCACATACCATGAAAGTCGTCAACACCACCGCCCTGATCGACAGTGGTGCAGATATCAACTGCATTGACTGGCAATTCGTTCAAAAACATAGACTCCCTACCACGAAACTTGATGTCCCCATCCACGTACAAAACGTCGACCAATCTGCAAACCAGAAAGGCGATATCCGATACACTTCCCTCCTCTTCATCAACATCGAAGGCATTGCCCACAAGGTTCTCTTCTACGTCATGAACTGTGGACGAGAAAACGCTATCCTTGGACTCCCCTGGCTTAAAGCCGTGAACCCTTCCATCGACTGGTCTACCCAGACTCTCTCCATCCCCAAAATCTCTAATCAATCCTCCGACCTCTACCAAACTCATGTCGCTGATCAAAAACGACATGATGGCTTCTTCTCTAAAGCCTCCTCCTGACCTCCACACCACATCAACGTTGACTCTGTCTACGACGAGAGGCTCTACGAATATCTTGGACAAGAAACCGAGATACAATATATGCACCGTGCCTGACAAAACTATGCCATCCACCGTATCATTCGATGCGGATCCAGATACCTCCCGAACAACTCTCCAGTCATTGCTAAACTGACTACCGCCACCGAACTTGCCGCTGCTGCTGAAAAGGCCAAACCCAAGGTTACCTTACCTTCTGAATACTCCAATTACGCCTCTGTCTTTTCCAAAGAGGCTACTGATCACCTTCCCCCCTCTCGTCCCTATGACCATGAGATTAACCTTAATGACTCCTTCTCCCCGAAAATCGGAAAAGTCTACCCTCTCTCCCCCGCGGAACAGAAGGCCACGGAAGACTTTCTTGATGAAAACATTGCCGCCAGAAAGATCCGTCCCTTGAATTCCCCCCAAGCTTCTTCCTTCTTCTTCGTCAAAAAGAAGGACGGCAAACTACGCCCTGGCCAAGACTACCAATACCTCAATGAGCATACCGTTTGGGATGCTTATCCTCTCCCACTAATCTCCAACCTTGTTGACAAACTCAAAGACGCTAAGGTCTTCACCAAGTTTGACGTCCGATGGGGTTACAACAACGTCCGTATCAAGGACGGACACCAATGGAAAGCTGCCTTTATCACCCATAAAGGACTCTTCAAACCTCTCGTGATGTTCTTCAGACTCACTAACTCCCCCACCACTTTCCAACGTTTCATGAATGACTCCTTCAGAGATATGATCACCGAAGGATGGCTCATCATCTACATGGACGACCTCCTTATCTTCTCCCCCGACAAAGCTACCCATACTGAACGAACCAAACGAGTCCTCCAGCGCATGCAGGAACTTGACCTCCACTTGAAGCTGGAGAAGTGCCAATTCACCACTAACACAGTGGAATACCTTGGGATGATCATGGAACCTGGTTGCATTGCCATGGACCCCGTGAAACTAGACGGCATCTCCAAATGGCCTGTCCCTTCTACTCTGAAGGAAGTCTGCTCCTTCCTCGGATTCGCCAACTTCTATCAACGCTTTATCCCAGACTACTCCACCGTCGCTAGACCCCTTATAGACCTTACCAAGAAGAACCAACCTTGGAAATGGTCCGAAGAATGCGACTGCTGCTTCTCCCATCTCAAAGATCTCTTCCTCGCGGAACCTGTCCTCTGACTCCCCAATCACTCCAAACCCTTTGCCATTGCCACTGATGCCTCCAAGTACGCCACTGGAGCCATCCTCCTCCAGACCAACACCAATGGAGATTGGCACCCCTGTTCCTACCTCTCCCAGTCCTTCTCCCCAGCCAAATGAAACTATGATGTCTACGACCGCGAACTCCTTGCCATCATTCGCGCTCTTAAGGCATGGCGTCACTATCTCCATGGCGCCTCATTCCCTGTCCAGGTCTTCACCAACCACAAGAACCTTACCTATTTTAGGCAACCTAAGGATCTTAACCGCCACCAAGCCCGTTGGCTTCTAGATCTTGCTGATTTCAATCTCAAGATGATCCACGTCCCTGGCTCTCTCCTCTCTGGACCCGATGCACTCTCCCGCTGGCGTGACATGCTTCCCTCTGCTTCCGATGACAACCAGGGAACTACCTTACTCCCTCCTTCCATGTTCGTCTGCCTAATCGACTCTACCCTGGCACATCACATCGCTTCCCACTCTACCTCCGACCCCTTAGTCCTCCAGGCCTTGCAATCGCTTGACGGCACTATTCCCCCTGCTTTCCGCTCCCGCCTCTCTGACTGGCAGTATTCTGAAGGTGTCCTCACCTACAAAGGACAAGTTTACGTTCCCCCTGATGAATCTCTCCGCTGCTCTATTCTCGAGCGTTGTCATGACCATGAAACCGCCGGTCACCCGGGATTTCTTAAAACCCGTCAGCTCGTCTCCACAGAATTCTGGTGGCCTGGCTTGACCCAATTCATCCGTAAATACATGGAAGGCTGCTCCACGTGCCAACAGAACAAGTTGAACACCCATCCCACTGTACCACTGCTCACCCCCATTAAATCCTCCTGCACACGCCCCTTCCAACAAGTGTCTTGCGATCTCATCACCGATCTCCCAATCTCCTCCTCTTTTGATTCCCTTCTAGTCGTGGTGGACCACGGACTTACTAAGGGGGTAATTCTTTGCCCCACGAAGAAGACCATCACCGCAGAAGGAGTCGCATCTCTCTTTTTCCACAAAGTCTACCTCCGCTTTGGCCTCTATGACAAGATAATCTCTGACCGAGGTCCACAATTTGCCTCTTCCTTCGCTCGAGAACTAGGAAGACTCCTGAACTACAACATCTCCCTCTCCACCGCTTACCACCCACAATCCGACGGTGAAACTGAACATGTCAACCAAGAAGTTGAAACCTATCTCTGCATCTTCTGCGGAAGCAATCCCACCTCATGGGCTGACAAAATCTCTCATGCCAAATTTGCCCACAATCACCGACCCCATTCCGTCACCAGCAAATCTCCATTCTATCTCATGATGGGATATGAACCTTGTGCTCTCCCTTTGGTAATTGCCAAAACTTCCCTTCCCGCCATAGAAACCCGCCTCAAAGATCTCTCTGCTGCTCAAGACGAAGCCCTAGCTTCCCATGAACTTGCTAGACAAGTCATGGCCTCTAGGAACAATCGAGGCTTTGTCCCATTCTCCCTTGGAGACAAAGTCTGGTTAGAAGCCAGAAACCTCCGCCGTTCTGTTATCAATCCCAAATTCGCCCCCAAACGAGAAGGACCTTTTGTTATCACCAAGGTCTTATCTCCTATTATGTATCAACTTCGCTTACCAAAAGCCTGGGACAAAAAGATCCACC
Source organism: Boletus variipes var. fagicola (assembly GCA_038092395.1). Taxonomy (NCBI): domain Eukaryota; kingdom Fungi; phylum Basidiomycota; class Agaricomycetes; order Boletales; family Boletaceae; genus Boletus; species Boletus variipes. Next base: position 4,159 of record JBBPQG010000288.1, on the reverse strand, counting down.
TGGTCTTCCACGCATCCCTCTTATCTCCTTATCGTGAGAACCCTACCCACGGAAAGAACTTCTCTGCGCCACCACCTGACCTCATCAAAGGCAAAGAAGAATACGAAGTGGAACAGATCTTACGTCACCGCGGAACTCCTAAAAACCGAATGTTCCTGATCCGATGGAAAGGATATTCTGCCGAAGAAGACTCTTGGCTCCCAGAACAGAATTTGAATCATTCAAAGTCCGTTCTCAACGATTATAAGAAGCTTCACCCCTCCGTCTTCCGACTCTAACCCTCTTCGTTTACATCCACCATGTTGTTCGAACAACTCTCCATCTTGTCTGAATCTTCCATCACTGCTTCTACTACTTCATCCCCTTCTTCCACTATCGCTGAACCTGGTTGGGGTTCGAACCCCGTCACTGTCCCCGAACCCGCCACTCGCCAAGTTACCTTCCATCCCGTAGACATTCCGGGAACCACCACCATTCCAGAATCAATCACTATGCCTACTGCTGCTCCTGTCCCTTCCTCTCCCATAACCTTTCATCGTGTCCACTTCCCTCCTCCTCCCGTACCCAGTCCGAGACCCGTCCTTGCTGTCGAAATCCCTATTTTTGCCAATGCCATAAAGGAAGGAACTCCTTCCCCTCGTTACACAAACAGCGTTGCACGTTACATTTGCGACACCGGCATGGCCTTACCTATCGACGCTCACCTCAACATGAACTCCGCCTTCCTTGCTCTCTATAGAGCCTTTCAACAGACCCAACGTCTCTCTCTTGTCACCAATGAGATCACCGCCTTCGCCACTGATCACTTAGATCGAGGATGGGTGAACTCCACCCAGCAGAACATTTTACGTGAACTCCATCAAGTGATGTACCAGATGGACTTCAGGGAATTTCTCGAAGACATAGATCGATATACTGTAGAACTCGCCACCTCTAGGATCGCCAACGCTGGGATTTATCCATTACAGCGCAGTGTGGATGAATCATCGTCCTCTTCATCTTACCATTCCGTGCAACCTCCATCAACCCCGTTGGCTTCCTCTTCCGCTCTCTCTCCTGAAGAACTACATGCCATAGTCAAGGCCAAGCGAACTTACAATTATCAAAGTAGACCGTTTCACGGTGCCCTCCACGCCGCTCCTCTCCTCCCTTCCGACCCCAGATATGGCAAAACCTGTTACCAGTGCCACCGCTTAGGACATGTTCGTCACAATTGCCCAGTCTACCAATGTCCCGTCATGGGATGTCGCCAATGGGCTCCCGGACATAGCCAGGCTAACTGTCCAATCGCTACTCGCCGCCCTGTCCTCCTCGACAGGTTATCTGCCGCCAGATCTCCTCATCCTCAAGGAACATTGGCATCTCGCATCTCTGGTTGTACTCGGGGTACTCCAGTTCCTGATTCTTTCAGAACCCCTCGTCGAGGATCTTCCTCCTCATCTGGCACCACTTGGTCTTCTCATTCTTCCCGTTCTCACTGCTCTTCTGGCTCTGAACGAGGTCTTCCCGTTCCTCCCCCTAGGAGGTCTGCTTCTCCCAGATGTTCTGCACCGTCTCCAGAATTGGATGACATTATCGATGATGAGGGATATGCCAACATAACTGGGTCTCCCGGCTGTTCATATTTGAGTCTGTACTAAGGTCTTTCAACAGTGTTTCAGATCTAGTACGGGGGTAATGTTACGATTCTCTCTTTTCTTTCTTGTTGTGTATCAACGATGCGTCTCGTCCTCTCTCCGCAGACTTATCTTTCCTTTCTTTTATGATGACACATTCCTCTCACGTGTTCCTCCCGTCGGTGTTCCGACGGTCTCCATTTACTTAGTCATTGTTTCTTCCACCCATTTCTATTCTTTTCTATGTCTGCCCTCAATGCTTGTATATCCAACATATATAAGTCGTAGATACTGCTCTAGCGTTTCCCCACGCTTGAGCTCCTTTGTCTTCTTGTACCACGTACAATCTATTTGCTCTTGCCTCACCCTCCGCTGGTTTTAGCCCAGCCCCCTTGAACCCTTGAACTACTGGTCTCAGCCCAGTCCCCTTGACCCTTGTGTGGACGAACCCACAAGGTACCATTGACCCTCGACCCTCTGTTCTATAAGTCCTTGTCATACTTTTGACTTGACGCTCTTGTCTCTTGAACATTCAAAGGCTATGCTTGTTCCTACCTGGACCAAGCGTAACACCCAAGCTACCAGATCTCTACCAAAGGTTTACCTTGCAAGATATTGCTGATGCAGTCAAGATGTATAAGAAGATCCCTCCCCCCCCCTCTCCCTCCTTCTACTCCTGATGCTTCATCATCTTCATCATGGTCCAAAAAGCATAACCATTCCTAGCTGTCCCTATCCCCTCCTCTCTGCCATGCTATCAGCCAGCCCTCATCATCATCGCTTGATATCCAGCCCCAACAACTATGCCAAGCCAAAGGCAAAGGCAAAGGCAAAGCGAAAACTGAGATGCTGTCTCGTTCTAGTAAAAAAACTCGAGCCAATGTTGGCACAGCATCAATGGCAGCTATCATGGGACTCAGTAGTGCACTGAATCACATCATGGATGTAGTCAGTCTGAATGAAGTGCCAGCCCCACTGCTCCCTGAGCCACCCATTCAAACCTCTCCACTGGCCTTCGCTGCCAATATCACGCTAGCAGATGCCATTTCGTTGTTGCAAGCTGACTGCATGCTCTCCACATCAACCAGAGCTTGCCATGAATTCACTGAGATGCAGTATAGAAAGTCTGTCATGTCATATTCCAGCTGTGCTCTGTGCACTTCACAACTTTATGTACATCCATGATTCCGAACAAGATCTTCCAAATCCCAATGACCCCCTCCCTGATGAGAATGTTAATGGGGCCTTTGAGGATGTTCCCAAGGAAGCTGTTGATGGTGATGGTGATGTGCAGGCACAGGCTTTACAAGATAGGATTGCTACAGTGATGTGGCAAGACTATGTGCAAGTGTTGCATTTGAGGGGCCAGGAGGTTGTTGGTGCATCACAATAGCCTGAGGATTGTGGCATTTCATGTAATGCATCAGGTATACTGATTTAAGGGACAAAGAGGACATGGATTCAAGTGCACGTTACAACAATACATCAGTAATACAGTTCATTGTTAAAACAGACATTGTACAATTCCACAGTGCCATCACCATACAGTTCTGTGGTGCTATCACTGTACAGATCCGCAATGCCATCACCATGCACACCACCATCCTCCATGCTATAAGGTATACTTGACGTACTAGGTGTTGACACATATGTACTTGATGTGGTGAACTGTTGTACCTCCTGGGTGCTTGACAACAATGGAAACATAGGGTTAGTGTTTTCGTATGACATAGGATATATATTATTGTCTGGAGTGTACCCACGGGTGCCTGATGCCATGGGGTATGCATAGCTCCCTGACAAGATGGGGGGCATAAAAACACTTGTGGGGGATGCATCATTCAGGGCGATGACTGAGAAATCATCCAAAGGGTGGTCAACATGAGTGGTGGGTGTTGGTATTGGTAATTTCGCACCTCATTTGACTTCCCATTTCTCGTATTCTTACCCATCTCACTCGCTTTTGATTATCATTGTTTGTACCTACTCTATATACGTGATGATCCCCCTCATCTTCGTGCTCTGCTTTTATACTTTGTGCGATGTTTGTGCGTGGTTGCGATGTACAGTTTCGACGTTCGTTTGTCACAGTGTTCTCTGGGTCCTATGTGAAATGACAACTGTTGGCAATGTTTGATCGAGACTGACAAAATGTTGTATTTCGCTCGGCGATCGCACGTCGGTCTGTCAACGACAATTTAATTCGCGAGTTCGTACCGGCGGTGTTTATATGACGTGCAGCTGTTTAAGCTCACGTCTCCTGTGTCTTGAAATCTGGTGTATTTGCACTTTTTTTTCTCCGTAGAAATTATTCTATATTTGTTTGTGTTTATTCGTGTTTGTTCTGCTGCAGCGAGCACCACGCGCAGCCCATGTTGGCTGCATCAGGGCTTCTGCACCATCACCGGCTTCGACGGACACTGTGCTACAGCGATCTGCCTCACCATGCACTACCACGGAACTCGTGGGGTGGTGAGGATCTGCAACATTTGTTGCTTTGTTTCCATGCCCCCCACTTTCTCATTGTCTCAGTACGTTTCATA
>JBBPQG010000287.1:0-24441 GCA_038092395.1 Boletus variipes var. fagicola | reverse complement strand
TGCCTGATCAGGACTTATTGCTTCACACGAGACGGCATTCACATGTCACGCTAAGTCCCTTGGTTCCTATCAAATGAATACTAATATGGAAGCACTGCCCTTGCCCCTGGGTATATAAACCCCCGGTAAGCGCTGGCGTCGCTCTTTTGAGTCAAACACAGGTCTGATGAGTCATTGGACGAAACAGGTGGTTTTGGGACGGATCCCCAGAACCTGTTACCTGTCGACTCCCAAGTCTTCACTTGCAGTACACACCCCCACACTCCTCGCTTCGCTCGTCGTGTGTGGCCCCCTCCTAACCTAGCGGTTGCATATCCCCAATACCGTTATAGTAAATAAATCGTAGTGATACCCAGTACATACATGTTTAATGCATTGTCTAACAATCATGATGGAGTCCTATGTATGTACAAACAACCCTCAGTAACAGCACACTTCATGGTGCATTGTATGAGTCCCCTAGATACACAAAAAGCGACAAAAATGTAGTATTCTTTCGATGTGGTCTCAAAAACCATGGGATGCTATAGGGGGTTTTTGACCCCTCCGAATCCATCTCTGATGATGCCGTTTCCCGCATTTCAGGGGGTGCCTGAAATGCGGGAAAACGGTATGTTTTACTATGATTTTAACCCCCCAAATTGACACTTCTACCACGTTGCACCATTTCGCGCATTTCAGAGACCCCCAGAAATGCGTGAAACGGCATGTTTACCATGCACCTATTTCCCGCATTTCTGGGGGTGCCTGAAATGCGGGAAAACGGTATATTTCAATATGATGTTAACCCCCAATTTGACACTTCTACCGTGTTACACCGTTTCACGCATTTCAGAGACCCCTGGAAATGCGTGACATGACACGTTTACTATGCATCCATTTCCCGCATTTCAGGCACCCCCTGAAATGCGGGAAATGGATATGTTGTACCACCCGTACCGACACTTCTACTGTGCTACACCATTTCACGCATTTCAATGACACCCAGAAATGCGTGAATCAATATGTTGACTGTGTATCTATTTCCTGCATTTCAGGGGTGTCTGAAATGTGTGAAACAGGTGCATGGTAAACATGTCACTTCATGCATTTCTGGGGGTCTCTGAAATGTGTAAAATGGTGCAACATGGTAAAAGTGTTGATTTGGGTGTTAAATTCATAGTAAAATGTACCATTTCCCCACATTTCCAGCACCCCTGAAATGCAGGAAATGATATGGTGTACATCAAACTCAACTCCTGTATAAACACTTCTACTATCCAATAATCATTTAATACATTTCAATGACCCACCATAGGTGTGGGTTTCAACATGTCCTATGCACCCTTTCTACACTTCAGGGGTCCTATGAAATTGTCACCACCACTCTGAGTATCAATATGCATACAACCTTTCTACCAATTTTAGATTTCCTGCAAAGTGATCTGTTGTTTAGTGATGAGATATATATGTATCATCTTCGTGTATATAATATGCACATAATGCTAGACTGGTTGTATGTTCCAGGCTCACATACAATGCCTATACATCAGCATCATTATAATAATCAATCATCTTCACTACATTAATTACATTAGATCCATTTACTGGTCACCACAACTGGTTACTGTGAATACCATATCATTAAATTAAATTCTACTATTTAATGAAGAACAAGTGGGTATCCTAGGTGATGTGCATCCCGCATTTCAGTGGATGTCTCAAATGCGTGGTACAAAGTATGACCACAGGCTTTGATCGAGTTTCCCGCATTTCCAGACTACCCTGAAATGCGTGAAATGTAGTATAAAAACCAGGCCTAACCAGGGGCTAACCCTAACTGAATTACAAAAAGTGGGTAATATATCAATAGTCATCTACCTGATGCTGTTTGCTCACAGTTGGGCATTGATCATACAACACACTATACGACGTAGGTAAGGTCTGCAATGTTGTGAGATGTTTATTACATCTGCAATATTAATCCACCACAAAACAGGCTAGGGTGGCGGTCGTGATATCAGGCTGACGTTTCTTCCATCACAAATGTCGTCGGAAGCGACAGTGTTGTTCTCTTGTCTGTGACCAGTAAGCCTGTACAGTGCTCTGTACATGTCGACCCGTATCTCATTACTGACCCAGATTCTGGTGTTGAGGTGGAGGGCACTAGCGTCGAGCCCCTCACGCTGGCCACACTTGTGAGGAAGTTCTCCTCTATTGCCAGAGCCGTCCTCTGGATCTCAGATTCGTTGACAGCAAGACACTCTTATATGCCGAGATCACGGAGCCTACTCTCACTGTTCCTTGCGGTCCCGCTCTGACCGCGTCAAAGGCACCGACTTTCACCCCACAGAGCCGACGAGACGGGCACCTTGGTGAAGACGTTTGAAGTCTCCAACGTCCCCGTACGCTGTGCCAAGTTCATCCTGCGTAAAAACTGGTTCGTTGCCGGGCCAGACGACTTTCAGCTACGTGTCCTCAACTACAATGCGCACGAAAAGGCTGCCTCGTTCAAGGCACATCCAGATTATATTCAGTGTCTTGCGGTGCACCCGACGGTCAGCATCGTGGTCACGGGTAGCAACGATATGACGATCAAGGCTTGGGACTGGGATAAGTGGCAGTGGAAGTGTATTCAGGTTATATTGACCGTCTAACACCACCCACAGCGTCATGACTACAAAATGGGTCGGTGGTTGTTTCGTCTATACCACAACGGGCAACCGGATCAACTACTTTGTCGGCAACGAATCCTATACCATCGGTCCGTCAGACACGTACGTGCTACTCTGTTAGATTTTCTCCTCCTCTGATTCTTCAGCCTGATGTACATCCTCGGCTACATACCGGCACACAACCGGGTGTACCTCGCAGACAAGGATATGCATATATACGCATATGCCTTGTCCTTGAGTGTGGTCGAGTACCAAACGGCGGTTCTCCGTGGTGACATGGAAGGTGCCGCCGAGATCTTGCCGACGCTACCCAAGGAGCAACTCAACAAGATGGCCCGGTTCCTGGAACGCCGGGATAGGTCTTTCACCCAGATCTCAAGGAAATCGTGATACAAGTGACCAGCGACCCCGATCACAAATTCGATCTGTCACTGCAGCTTGACGACCTCGATGCTGCTGTCGATATCGTGCGTTTGATACCTGAGCACGAAGCAGAGGCCAAGTAGAAGGCGCTGGGGGATCGTGCATTGGCGGTGTGGCGATTCGACCTCGCAAGGGAGGCGTTTGAGCGAACCAATGATCTGAGCGCGTTGATGCTCTTGTTGCTCTCGACGGGCGATCGGGAAGGATTACGCCGACTTGCTGTTGCAACCGGTGAGTCTACGATGTCGGTTTCGACTGACGGCGTTGCAGAGAAAAAAGGGGCCAACAATCTCGCGTTTGCGACGTTTTTCCAGTTGGGAGAGACCAAGGCGTGTGTCACAGTGGACCTGCTCGTGAAGACGAACCGGGCACCCGAGGTGGCCTTGTTTGCTCGGATGTATGCATCGGGGTGAGGTTTGAGACGTTCGTCGAGCCTGGATACTGATATGCACCGTCTAGTTTGGCACCGCTGGTGGTGGACATGTGGCGCGCGGAATTACGGAGTAAAAACAAGCCCAAGGTGGCTGCGTCTGTTGCACATCCGGTCGAGAATGCGGGGTTGTTTGAGGAAGGGTGGCAAGAGGCGTTGGGTCGTGAGGAAGGTGAACAGTCGAGTTGAGAACGACTGTTTTCTTTTGTACAGATACTTGAGGTGTGCAGTACTATCTGGATACGATCTTGCCTTTTTGCCTGCTCGTCCGTTCTTTCCGTTCACGCTCTTGAGTCTTTACACGGGCAACTTTGCACACCTCGTCTCCACCTCCCACTTCTGCACCGTCTACCCCTCAGACGACACCATCGTCGCCGTCCTCAACGCCCGTTTTCGCTCCGACTTGCCCTACTCTAGGATCAGCACGACCAGTTTGCTCGTTGTGAATCCACACAAGACCCTCGCAAATGCAAACGACATCAGCACGAGAGAATATGAGGAACGATGCTACAAGGACACCGGCCTCTCCCTCGCCAGCTCCACTCTCCTCCAGCCCCACCTCTATGAGCTCGCAGCCCAAGTATACCTGTTCATGCGTCGCACGAGACAGTCCCAGTCTGTCATTACTCGGTATGTCCTGTCTAGCTCACTTGTCCTACTTGTCCATATCCTGACCTCGTTCCGTCCAGTGGTATCACTGGTGCTGGAAAATCTTCTAGTCTACGTCTCCTCGTCGACCAAGTCCTCCATCTTTCTTCCCACTCCAAGAAGGAGCTAAAAGTGGCGAGTCAAGTCAAAGCACCCCATACCCTCCTCGATGCGTTTGGAAATGCAAAACCGTCCCAAACCCAAATGCATCGCGTCACAGTCGTTACCTCGAACTTTACTTCAACGATCGTGGTCGCATAGAATCAGCCAAAGTGCTAGCGTTTGCACTCGACAAGTCCAGAATTGGCCGTCTCGCACACGAGGAACACGCACCTTTCATATTTTTTTACCAGTTCTTGGCCGGCGCAGCACCCCAGGAGCGCGACTACTTTAACGTCGAAGACCCCTTTGAATATGCCTTGTTGGCTTCGTTGGGCTGTTACCGCCTGCCCAACGGACCTTTCGGCGATGATGCTATCGCAATGGAAGAGGTCCGCATTGCTATGCACTCAGCTTCAAGCCAAAGCATCTCTCTTCCGTCTTCACCATCCTCGTCGCCATCTCCTCCTCTCGAGCAACATTCAGTTTACAGAAGCTGATGCCAAGGACGTCTCTGCATCCGTTGCAAACATCTCGGTCCTCGACCACCTTGCACGCCTTCTCGGTGTTTCCTCAGATGACCTTGCCCAAGCATTGCTGAACAAGACCAACTATGTCCGCAAGGAACTCTACACTGTCCTTCTCAACGTCGAACGGAGTACCATCCAGCGTGATTCACTCATGCGCGACCTCTACGTCATCCTTTTCCCCTACATCGTCGAGACGGTAAATTACAAGATTGCCCCTGCAAACCGCGATCTTCTTTCCACTACTCTCTTCGACTCTCCCGGGTTTCAGACTTGTGGTCCCGTGGGTATCGGCTCCATGGTGTTCACGGGGACTGCATTACTCACCTCCGCTCTTGGTCAAAACGGGTTTGATGGATTTTGCATCAACTTTGCAGACGAGTTTGTCCAATCTTATGTTTTACGCAACACGTTCGAGGACACCGTTGGCTACAACTCTCACATAGTTAGCGATAGGCTATCCCTACCGACTATTGCCACCATGGACAACTCTGCCTGCATCGAGCTCCTTCGTGGGGCTCAACTGAGCAAGCGTGCGACCCGCAAACCTACAAACCTGCCAGGATCCTTGGCATCTTGAACAAGGCATGCTCAACCTACAAATCCGGAAAGGCTGGAGACAAGAAGGCGGACGAACTCCATCAAGATCTCGTGTCCAAATATGGCGTCCACGCTTCGTTCGTAGCAAGCCCCAGTCAATGGGGAGAGAATGACAGGACCTTGTTTGGCATCAACCATTATGCCAGCAGTTGCTCGTACGACGTGTCGTCATTCATCGAGAAGGGCGCTGACGTCCTCAACTCGGCATTCGTGTCGTCACTCCGAAACTCCTCGGATGCGTTTGTGGCCAAGCTGGTCTCCGGACCTTCCCTTGCAGTCAAAAGGCACTCCAAGGACGAATCTGCCATTGTCCAAGCACAGGTCTCGTCGCGCTCGCTTCGTCAGCCGACACGCATCCCTTCGCCATCTGCGCCTCTGCCAACCAAGGAGCACCCACTGTTAAACCCCACCAAGATATATACCGTCTCCACACAGCTCAGCTACACGCTTTCCAAAATCTTTGCCTCCCTCGACCGAACGCACTCTTGGACCGTTACTTGTATCCGACCCAATGACTCCAACTCGCCCAACTCGTTCGACAAATGTCGCGTCAAAGCGCAGATAAAATCGCTTCTCGTCCCTGAACTCGTTGCACGTCGCAGTGTGGAATATGTCACTGACTTTGAGTTGAGTGCGTTCTGCGAACGATTCATTCCGACGATGCGTGGCTCGGACACAGAGCGTGCCCATCAATGTGCAGCTTCACACAGGTGGAAGGAGGGTGCAGATTACGTTGTCGGTCACCGTTCTATCTGGTCGTCATACAACGCGTGGAAGACGGTCGAAGACGGCGTCCGTGCGGCGGAGAAGGAACAGAAGCGGTTGGCTCCTGATGCCATCGAAGATGATGAAAGCGCAATTGCAGACGATGCCACGGAGTATACCCACACCGACCCCCATGGACCCGAGATTCTTGATAACGAGAGTCGCGACAATCTGCTCATCGCTCGTGTGGGCAGCCGTGGGCCGAGATACCAGGATCCTAATCAACACGTCCCATATGGCGTCAGTGGGTTACCCTCGCCAAATCTTCGTACACCAACGTACACAGATCCCGAGGAGGGTTGGGGATCGGAATGGGACAAGAAAGGTGGGAGCCCTGGAGGTTCGTCTCCCTACCCGTCCAAGGAAGCTGTGATGGCGTTCCATGCGGCGCCCACCGCTGTCGAAGAAATTCCTACGAGTTCTACGCGACGATGGTGGCTCTTTTTCGTATTGGATATCCTCCCGCCCTTCAAGCCCCCTCCCTCGATTCCGTGACTCAATCGAACGTACTCCCTCGCCCGATTTCCTTTGGGTCACGAGTGCTCCAGGTGGGGATCGTCCCGCTATGGTACCGAGCGTCCCGAACAATCGGGTCCCTATATTGCAAGAGGTATACGATCTATTCCAGCAAATGGATGTTGATGGTTTCCGGTCTCCCCTTTTCTGACATGACTGGTTGGGGACGCAGTACTGGACGAGGCAGACGAACTTGGGATCGACAAGAAGGTGTGGGCGACGGTCGTGGTCGTGGCATATATGCAGGTACACCTACAAGGCGAGCCAGATCTGTTGGATTTGGTATCGGAGAAGGCAAAGGAGTTTGTGGAGGCGACGGGGGCGACGAGCTTTGACCGAATGGTTCGAGAAGCGGCTGCGTCGTTGAGTCCATGAATGACTTCAGGGTGGGTGAATTGTGTCCTTGTCCCTCTAAACTAGCCACCAAACTTTTTGTCTTAGACTCTAGATCCAATTTGCCATGATGCTTGAATGATACGATGCCCCATTGCTATGTGCATCGTCCCGCGATTGCCACTCCCCTGACACGTATCATACTGTCACAATGGATTGTGAAGGATTGACCCAATGTAGCACGTCGAATGTTTTGAAATGGGAAGGAGCGTGGGCTGTAGGATGACATAGAGCCAAGTGGATATTCTTAGTGTTGGATTACGGACCCAAATTATCTGACGGTGGCCAGCACTTAGGGTTAAGACCAACCTCTTCTTCTCGCCACCATCTCGACGCAGCTCTGCCGCGTTCATTCCCTCAACATGCCTCTTTACAGCCCAATCCGAGGTTCACGATAGCCCTCCTTGGCCTAATATTCATATCCATCCTCTTCTTTGCAAACTCGGAACCGCACGACCCGCTCTTCAACTCGGCGGGCTTGCACCAAGGTGGCAGTCTCACGCAGTCGCTCGCTGTGGAGGAGGTACAAAGCTCCTTGACCGGCGTCAAGATCTCATTAGGAAATGGGGCCCGACTCCAGACAAAAATTGACCCGTAAGCCGTGTGATCCTCTACGTTGTTTTACATGCACTCATCACTCATTGGGCAGCTTTCTCTGTCATGGCGAAGTCCACACACTCTGTAAGTGACTCTGTCGTGGCTGGTGCGGCGGGCTGATTGTTGGTTCTGTGCACCAGGGGACTTTTTCCTCCTGTCTTTTCGTTGCCCCCATCACGTAGACCGCGTCGGGGTCATTGGGAGATGGCGGCAAATAGGTGTGTGGATTGGAACGCATTGTCCCCAAAAAGAAATGTGTTGATGTACTCCTTTGGTGCGTATTTCGGTTCCTTACCTACGCACAGGATCTTCATGTCTTCCCCAGGTATCAATGGCGAGTCGTCATTTGAAGCAGATATCATGAAGGTAGCTCCAGGCTGCGAGCTCTATGGACATGACTTTAGTGTTAACTCTGTACGTGTGTCGATTTATACACAAACTTTTCAGCGCTCATCATTCGCTTCCATCAGTTTGGCCCAGAGATTGAGCTTGAATTAGATATGAAGCGCTGTCCATTTCTTCTCTTATGGTCTCGGTCCTAAAGATGCGTTCACCCTTGCTGACAATCCAAAGTTTTATTCCCTATGTACGCTAATGGAGCGGAATGGCTACGACTTTATTGACGTACTCAAGGTCGACATTGAAGGTGGCGTTTATCAATAGTTTCCATGGCGCACCACTCCCTTTTGGCCAGCTTCAGCTCGAATTGCACGTTCGATACAATCGGTGGGAACACTTTTCCAAGTTTCTCGGATGGTGGGAGAAGCTCGAAGCGGCTGGTTTGCAGCCATTCTTTTCCGAGTCGAATCTCGTCTACGTCAACCTTGTGAGGGGCGTGCGTCCCGAATTGATAGAGGTATGCAATCCCGTGTCGTTTCTTGATCTAGTGCTCATGTCGTGAACATACTAGTACTCGTTTATCAATATTCGTGGAAACCACGAGTTGGTGTCTGACCGCCCTTTGCCTCGTCGTATCTCGCAGTGACCCTCTATTCTGACTAGACCTGGGCCATACATGGACCCAAAGTAATATCGGTTAATATGATCTAACGGTTTGCTCGATCCTATAGGCTCTCCCACATTCATTCATCGACCTAAGTTCTGATTCGTTATGGCAGAACAACTCATTCCACTGAAACGTCGTTCTGCTGCCGAACAATCTTTCGAAGAGGACTTGGATCTGTCTCACCTCGCTGACACAGTGGGTGCCGCCGGCCCATTTGGTTCACACACTGGTCATGCACCTTTGCGTGCTCAACCATTTCAGAAACATTTATTGACTGCTCGACCGTTGTCTATTGGATTATCGCCCCAGTGCCAGACCATCTGGCGCAGATATGAAGTTTAGTAGGCTCTCAGGAAGATTCTCCACGTACGAGCCTAGCAGGGCTTGTCAGACGACAGAAGAGCGGATGGATATGGAGCAGACACATGCATATTCCAACGCAACAGAAATATATGTATCTTGGTACTCACCGTGGGATCGATAAGTTGTCCCGGAGGGTACCTTCAAATAGACCCGGACTCTAGGGGACAATCGAAATCACTGATCGCACTGTCGAGCGGGACACATAAGTATTGTGTTCCGAAGCCCTGCAAGGTGGACGTACAGTCGTGCAACCCAATCGTGCCAATGTCCACCCCATCGATCAAATCTTTCCTGACGCCGCTTCTATGATGCGAAATAGCAATGGTGCAAGAACTTGTAGCTGTCACACGAAGATCAGAAGATGCTAGCCATCAACGAGGAAACAGATCTACCGATGATTTTCCTGCACCTGTCCTTCCAACAATAATGATCTTTTCCTTTGGTTTCTAACCAAAAGAACCATCAAAACCAAAATCAGACACCAAACACAAAATACATACGACGGTCAACGAAATCTCCTTCAATTAAATCCAACTCGGGTTGGTAGCTCCTCTACTCTCTGTACACGATGGGTCACTTAGCCCAGTTTCAACAAGCATTTCACCCACTAGAACTCAACCTCACCAGCACTAGGCCAGCCTGCGGTGGCTTGCTATCCGGCAATTCACCTGACGCCAGCCCATTTGCGTAATGCGTGATTCGCTCCACACTGACCGCGTTCTGCTCCACCTCGCTCGCCGAACGCACGAGTCAATTCTTACCACAACCCACTCAGTGACAAAACACATATGGTCAGAACGAACTCACCAACGCGCCCGTCGTGCTCAACGCACAGGACAGCATCATTCTAACTAGGCCAGCGTCCGCATTGCTTGTCACGACAGCAGCGACAGCCAAGATCGCTGTGCACAAAATGATGATTGAACCGACGAGTTCCAAACGGACAGCAAGCCGCTGGTTAACAGTGGCACTAGGAAGGCAACGCGTTTGGTTCCGATCAATCCGCCGCGCATTTTGTGCAGTGAAGATGGCTTGTTGGTCGTAGACCCGGATCGTGGACAATCCAGACAGAGAACCAAGCGAAGATGGGTGACTTCGAGACAGCACCAAGCCGCTTAAGTTCACGTGATGTCGCAAGGTGATAACTGAGAAACACGGCGGTCAAAGGCAAGTTAAATGACTTACACAGTCACGCGATAGTAGAACCATGTCAGAGGAATGACGGCGAGGAGGAAACTGAATTCGCTGACCAAAAGAATAGACCCAGCGGTAGCACATGTCCTGATTAGGTTTTGGATAAGCTGGTGGTAAAGTTAGGCATAATTCAACGATTCGTTGCCAAGACTCGAAAACGCACTGAATCATGCGAAAATTTGGAACTCAACGAGCACAACACGCAGTGCCGCCGCTGCAGACGATGCAATCAACACCAGGTTGAAGAACCCATATCCAAGCAGGTAAGGGTGAATCAGCCCAGCGTTCTCTCCGGAATTGCGGTTGCTTTCACCCCAAAGCCGAAGCATGTGTGTAGCCATGACTGATACCAGGTGGCTCAACATCGTGGCCAGGACGAAGAAAAGACAGCCCATCTTGGACGCCGATTGGAGGTATAAGAGATAGACCTCTTTCTTCACACGGCCTTGTTCGCTGTATTCCTACGACAAGCCAGAGCTCGTCGCCTTGCAGACAGGAGGGGGAGGTGCGATAGCCGCCTTGCTGAAGCTCGTACACCGGACGACCTTCTCAGCTGTAGGGTTGATTGTGTTGATGAGCGTCGCTTGCATGCTACGGTCGCTGGTTTCTGGCGTACTGACACCACTCCTGTTTGTATGGGCTGGAGAGTTAGCCCCGATCGTTGCACTAGCCGAAGAACCATTCACGGCGTGATTTTGACTGCAGCAACTTTGTTGAAAATTTCCATGTGCTTGCAGCGAAAGACGACTTACATTAGGGTTTGAGATGAGCTGTTGATGTGTTCCATACTCAAAGATGACCCCACGCCGGACATATGCGAGCTGGCCGAGATGCTTGAAATATGCAATGCTGTTGGTAGCTAGGATTCTAGCCTCGGTGGCAATTAATAGGAGACCTTGGGGACCGATGGCATAGTCTTAGAAGGTCCCGGTGTCAGATGATGTTATAAAGTGATTTCAGGGGATAGCGTACCAAAAACATGACGAGCAACATGAGAATCTACCGCCGCCAAGGCATCGAGAAGGACCCTATGACAACACATTAGCGTGCGAGTACGACTTTCACGAATCCCCAGCTCATAAATCAGCTCTGGCATACACTGCGCGCGCCAATGCGACTCGAGCACGTCGTCCACTGCTCGACTGGAATTAAGAACAAGTACAATGATGCCTGTAAAACAACCTCGTCCTCAAATCTTGACAAAATCTTTCTATCAGAAACTTACCCCCTTCCCCGACTTCAGTCATATCACCCTGCGGGAGAACCGCGAGATCAAGCTTCAACGCACAGGCTGGATACAACAGTGAGTGTCAAACCATTTACGCCCAACTTGAGACTATGTACTTTCAATGACGAGGCTATAGAATGATTCATCGTATGCTTGCGAGAAAGGATGTTTTCGCGGACAGTGGCGGACAAGATCCTAGAATGAACGTGTTAGCCCAACGCCAACCGCAAGCATCCCGCGCATACCAGGGATTTTGAGCAGCATAGGCCACGGTACCAGACAATACTACCTCTCCTTCAATCTTGCGCATGTCACCAACGATCATGGCAGACAACAGACCGCTCTGAGCACCAGCTTGTCAATACATATTTCCTCTGACGCACGAGCGACATGATCACCTTGCCATCTCCAACTCTCCCGAGGATTCCCACCAACTCACCTTTTCGAACCGTCAAGTTGATGCCCTCGAGGGTGGGTTGATTACTGGAACTCTCCATCCCCGATCGACAAGACACCATCACCAATGGACAAAGAAGGTTTATCGATGCGTTCCGCGACATCCTCTTGGAGCCCTTCTGCGCACAAGAACACAGAAAGACGCTTGACCGAGACGATATTGGAAGTCACTTGACTAAACTGCAGGCAGGACGTGAGTGCAAATCTGATCAAATGTAGAGTGCTGCATACCGGAGAAGCATGAAGAGGGGGATAGAATGGAAGATTACATCAGCGTAAGGGGCCTGGTCGAAAAGATTGAAGCGGTGGCGAAAGAGCTGAATGCAACAACCACTATCGAAGAGTCAGCAGAAGGGGACCACTGAGAACTATGGCACATACGCAGAATTCGTCGACGTGGCGATGCCAACCTACTAATCTTCATCTTTGTGTCAGAGGGTCTGGTGCTGGGGCGAGAATCCATTAGTGTAGAATGACAAGTAACGCCTGGCCCAGATCAGAAACCACTCATAGCAACCTCAGCTGCTCCAGCTTCTTCAACATCTCCCCGACAGTTCAGTCCAACTCGCCAGAAATGGCACTTTGTTTCGATCCAGGGAGCTGGGTGTATGTTTCGCAGAGGTCCCCGTCCACAACGGCCTTTATGGGAACGTAGTACTTTCTCCAAGCAAGGTGGTCACACCCAACTAGGCTGCCCTGTTCTGTCCGCATGTGCTGCTCCAGTGTTGAGACGAAATCCACACCCTCCTTTGACACGAAGGGGACAAGTATCCTGATGGTGCCATGCAACCCAGTGTACAGGAGCACCTCTCGCCCACCTGCAACCAACGAAACATTGTGTATCGACATCACAATATCACCAACGTGGAGATGACAGATCATCTTCGTCTTGTGTGGAGCACCCATAAGCTGACCTTTCTCATGTAGTATACACCACGAGATATAATATCGGGCGAGCGAACCAACCTTGTTTTACGTTTTGCAGAGGAGCATTTTCTTCCCCATTTCGTAAATGCGGAGTGCTTTTCCCACACCTGCTACAAGTCGTCCTTGAAAAGCCACGACGGCCAGAGGGACAAGAATCCACTTGTGCAGTGTTCTGCGGGTGAGTGAACAAGAGTCACAGCCACTGACCGTAATCTGTGGGATATCCTTTGCCACCGTTTGTTTGGACGTGACTTTCAGCAGTTCCAAGTCCTCTACCAAGTCGCGACTCGCTAGACAGTACATAATCACCGACCAAGTACGTATACCCTATCGGCCAATAGGCTTTGATTACATAACTTCCAGCTCGAACTTCTGGTACTGCATGCGTTCAGTTTACTTGGGTTCATGGGGAGGTTCATACATGAACATTTACTAACTCGTGTGAACGTTTACTGACCCGCAGAACACTGCAAGTTGTGCACGATCGTGGGGCAAGGAACGTGTCAGATGCTGTAGTTCCATTTGCAGCCCGAGGGAAGGAGCTACACCTTGTCGTTGGCACAGCTAGGGAGAACACCGCTTCGTTGTTATCTAAGTGAATCAGAGCAACAGTCTTTGGCTGTGAAATGTTGAGTTAAGCTGCGGAGTTAACGGGAGTTCGTCCACATACCCATACCTCGACCGGGTCAATGGTTCGAATTGCTGATGCCCATGTTCCCACGGGTGCCTTGCATCGACCAAATGTTTCGGCAGAGAGCTCAAGGATCTCTTGATCGACCATCTTGCCAGCTTGGTTCTACAGAAAACGTAAAATCATGACTGATGGTAGTAGGTCACTCACCAGATACACGAGAGCAAGCCAAAAATAACCCACAAGTGACGTGAAAGAAAATAGCGGAGACAAGAGAAATGGAAATGAAACGAATGGGATAAGGACGAAACCACGACTTACCGGTGGCACTCGCGTATTGGAGTGCGGAGAAGGGTGTGTGCGCGCTTGCGGATAGGCCCCACGGGCCAACGAAAAGCCATCATGCTGTTGAAAGACAAGCAACATGAGTTTGCAAATGGGTACAATGAGGATGTTGAGGGTGCGATTGGCTAGCGTGATGGAAACCAAAGGTAGTTGCAGCGTACGAAAGGTCAGCGGTTGAGACGGAAGCTGGAACACCGGACGGCGCTCGCTTGTGTGGGATCGTAAAAGGACAAACCAGAGACGATCATTGATGAGGGACGGTCTGTGTTGGTAGGGACAGAAGTCGAAGAGGGCGGGTAAAAGGATGATGGCGGAGATCGCCCAGTGAAGGACGAGTGGAGGGGTAAGAACGAGCATTGGGGGTCGGCGCTGGAAGGTCCAGGAGAGAGGTGAGGAAACGCGTGATCAACGTACGGTGAGCTTACCTCTGGTGATGGAAGACAGGTTTGGATCTTCATGCGTCCGGGATTTTTCCATTGCGGATCGCGATAGAGTAAGTACTTGCAGGAGATGGTTCTCTCGGAACTTTTTTTTCGGCCATGATAACTCTTGTACGATCTTCATCATAAACGTCATTATAAGTCCTTATCATGGCATTTCCATGTAAAAATTTACACAAAATTGCATACCAATTGGTTGTCGGTCAAGGCGAGGCACCAAGACGCAGCGGAGTGTGGCCCTGCGTGGGAATACGTGCAAGAAATTTCCCGAAGGCACACAAGATGACCCTCAGGATATGGGGCTACTTACCAAGCCTCGCGGCTTCTTCGCCGACCAGTTCGAGGTGCATGGTCAAGCGAAGCTCAAGTCGAGGTTCTCACTTGGTCATCGATGCAGAACAGGAGCAACTTTGATGCACACTACAAGGGGACTGGTCCAGAGATATGGCGCCAGACGAACGGGGAGGTAGATGCATTCAGCTCAGGTGCCGGTGCATCGTCATTTCCCGACCCAAGCTGTAGAACTGAAGGATCACGAATCCAGGGACCGGCGGAACGATCACCAGCACGGGCCGCTATCTCAAGTCGATGGACGAGAACATCAAAGTCGTCTTGGCAGATCCCGAAGGAAGCAGCCTATACAACAAGGCTTCTTCTCGAGAATGTCGTTTCACCATGTCAGATTGAATTTGGCGTCCTGTACGATTGCAGAGATGCAGAAGGCACAAAACGACGGCATCAAGTCGACACGGTCGTCGAAGGGATGTACGTTCTTCTTTCCTTCTCTCTGTCTTTCATCGTCAAGCTTGTGATCGTCCCTTGTCTCACGTTGTTTTTGGGTATACATACAAGTGGGATCAATCGGATGACGAACAATATCAATTTGGTGCTGCCCATCATCGATGATGCGTTTCGGCAAGTTTCAGTGCCATTTGTCCGCTCTGGTACTGACATGTCTCAGGATAACGGGCGCGGGGGTTGTTGCAATGTCTCGCCACCTTGTCCAACACGACGGATTGCTCCTCGGATCCAGTGGTGCATGCATGTAATCTGGTGGCATGCGTCAAATGGGTGCAACAGATGGGATGGAAAGAGGGTCAAACCATCGTCACTGTCTTGTAAGCATGTCACACATAGCCATGCTCCTGCTGATCATCCGCGTCGACAAGGTGCGATTCTGGAAATCGTCATTATTCAAAGGTAAGGCTTGCCCATGTACTCGAATCAGTTTCTTGGTTTGATACATCACCTGGTCCTTTTGAGTAATAAGTTTTGGTGAGGATCCATCCGAACATTTTAACCTGGGATCTGCTAACGCGCTCGCGTCTAGGAATGACGAGTATCTTTGACATGCCAACATTCCCATTGATCAAACAATTACCGAGAGCCTCATCGCAGGAAGATCTACAGGGTGAACGTAATGTAGACAATAAAGCACGGAGCAAGTGCGAGGAGAGAAAAGATCAGCAGATGTAAATGCCTATGGTACAGATGCGTGTGGGATAAATGAGTACATGGGAATAAGACTCCGAGAATCAGAGACAAGTTCAAGGTGGCCAAGGAGAGGGGAATAAGGTAGGGGACGTGAACGAGAGTTTTGGCTGAGAAGCACTGTTCTGAGTCAAGGTTTTAGAGACCGCGTGAGCCACAGCTGGATTTGTGGGACCAGGCTTGAACATGCTCCTTGGATGGTGTTGCGCTCAGAGACGTATGTGCTTTCCTGCCGCTGGGGTATGAGTCAAGCGGATCAAAGACGCATGTTCTACAGGAGCTACAGTGGGTTGCGGGTCTGGTGTAATCTTGAGATACCCGGCTTGCACTAAAAAGTCCCGGACGCGACTAGTCTTGTTGACGTCTATCTTCACGAGATCACGAGCTTCCCGTCGGCGGAGCTTGCCACCGCGACAAGCATACTCTCGTACGAGTGTTTCCTTGATGACGAGATATGGCTGAATACCTGTGAGTACAGTGCTTGCTCTGCGGGGACGAGTAGACGCAGTGAAGGGCTGTTGGCCAAATTCAGCGGGCCCGCTGATCAAGGTAATCAATCAGCGATGTATATCCAAACAGTGGAGTAGAATGGACGTACGTGGTCGACAGGCAGCACTAGTGCGTGTGGCATTGGCGGTGACCAAGTTGGGTGTTGGTGCTCGGTCGTGGCTCTTACGGCCCTCTGATTCTCCTGAAAGAAACCATCAGTTCACAGGCGATGAAAAGTAACACGACCACACTTACGCCAAGTTCCACCGCGAAGCTGGTTTAGTCGCTCAGATGCATAGTAATCCTGCGACAAATTCGTCTTTAATTGTATCTGGGAATAGTGAGATGACGCAAATCGAACAACATGGAGCAAGCGATGTATACGTACGTGACGAATACTGTCCATCTCAAACTTGTCAACGTCGGCGGCAGTGGTCAGGCCCATGCGCCGGTACTGCTGCAATTCCTGTATGCGCCTCCGCAGCATCGCCTCGTCTGGCACGTATGATGAATACTGACTACCGTTGGCATTGGAAGACAATGAAATCTTACACAGTATGTCCGCAGCAAACACTTCGTAATCTTCGGCAGTCTGAAGCCTGGCGAAGGTCGAAGGCGTTGAACAATGTCCTTTTCCTCTTTCGCCCGCTTCTTCTCCGCAGCTTGCATCTTTTGGAAGCCGTCAGAAGAATGAATACATGTTATGGAATTCAACGCGACTGACCTTCTTGTATTCAAGGAGGCCTCTTTCAAACATGACCGCTTCAGCTTCGTGACGTTTCGCTACGCGCTGATTGTACATTTCAATCATTGTCAGCTTGAATGCGAGTGAATCTTCCGTCTCGAACGGAGGTGGTTGCATGGGTTCTTCGGAATTTGGGTCATCTTCTCCGGTAGTCTGCTGATCGTTACCACTGGGCCCCTCCGACTTGACTACTGAGTGTGGTCTCAACATATCACCATTGACAGAACGATAGCCATTGACATAACCATCCATACCGTTCGTCGGCGGTTGACTCATCATGATTGGTCTATCTTCTTCGACTGAGTTTCGTTCTTCAAGCATCTGCGCCCGAGCTTTGACATCAACTTCATTCTCGTCCTCCATGATCTGGTCTCCGCCGTAAGCAAGGCAGATACCAAACTCGAGATCTTTAACCAATTCCTCTGTCAAGTTCATGCTTGAATTCCAGGCGACCTGGAGGAAAGGTAGCGACCTCGTGCATCCCCAGTGCTGACGTAGGGGCGACTTTTGGCGGGGGTTGAACAGCATCATTCATCGCTGACATTCGTCTTCAAGTTCGGGATCAACATTAAATTCGACATTCATCCGCTAGTTGGGGAAACTTAGGGCAGGCTGTTTCAACTTGGAGGAACCACCAGCCGATATGAATGTAGTTCCTGAGAGACGACTGTTAGACTAAACAGGGCTCCTCGAGGATGTTGGCTTACGATGACGCGGTATGTGTGACCACGTTTGTGCATCGAAAACTCTTTTCCGGCACAAAAACACGCAGGACAAATGTCCACCGTGACACCACCACCTAAGGGCCTTGTCACTGCTGCACACGGTCTACCGTGAAAGTGCCTTTTTCAGAAGCCCTCTGAAACCGGGCACCTGGTTCCGAGAGTAGAGGACTAGTGGTGTAACGATAATTGCCGGATATGCTGCAACAAACTCCCAGGATCTGGTGGCATCTCGCCCTCAGAGCACGACTCCACGTCCGAGTTCACATTGCGATGCGCTACCCCACACGCCACAACACCCGCCCCACCGGATTACCCTCACAAATTCGACGCCCGCGCAGCATCGCCATTACCATCCTGCTCAATCTCATTGATAAACGTAAACACCTTTGGATCCGGCTCCCGTCCCAAAAAGTCCTAAGATCCAGGCGTCAGGACGATTCATGGTCAGCGATGCACGCTGACGGGGACACCGATAGACAGACCTTGAGCGAATTCATGTCATCCCGGCTCCCACCCACGAACAAGATCTTGTCCCGGTACAGCATTCCCAGCGCAGGATCCAGCGGTGCATTTTTGAACACCGTCGCATACATGTCAGCAGCAAACACCAGAGAGTAGGTGTACCTAGTACGCACGTTGTGAAACGAGAGGGCCACGTCGCGGAAACGAAGTCACTCACCCATAGTACCCCGCATCATACCCACCAACGATATGGTCAAAGGTACCTTGCCCAGGCTTGTACTCACCCCCTGGACGAGCGAGATCTTCTCCCTCAGATCGTTCCAGAGCTTGGTATAGTCTGTGTTCACGTCCAAACTATTGTTGTGCACCGCAAGGTCAAAGTTTGCAAAGAAGAGCTGGCGGAGGTAGAATAGCCCGACGTCGACGGAGCGGCTGAAAGCAAAACGCAATGTTCGACCGTCGTACACGGGTAAAAGAACAACTCTGACTGACCTCTTGACGATCTTGGCGATCAGGTCGTCCGACAAGGGCTTTTGCGTCTTGTTAATGGCTCGACATCCTCTTCAGCACCTCAGGCTCCCAACACCTAAGACGCGAAGATCCGGTCAGTCACACCGTACTAGTAGTAATCATTGACAAACCGGTTCTCAAGCATCTGCGACGGCGCCTCTACGAACTTGAGCGTGACGGCTGTCCCGTGGAACCGTGGGTATTTCGTCTGGCTCAGGAACCCGTGGAATACGTGGCCGATCTCATGGAAGAATGTCGTGACTTCGTCGTGACGCATCAGCGCTGGTCGCTCCGGCATTGGTTTCTCCAGGTTTACCATCATAGCTGTTAATGGGTGGTGCCTTTTTCTTTCAGGAAGCTCGTAGCCCGGCAGAAGGCCCCACACTGCGGCATGCGAGTATTTGCCCTCTACAAATCGCATCGTGAGTGTGGTTTAACAAATCCGATAGTGTCACGACGTCATACCGCAGGGGAAGGGTCGAGGTAACGACACCCGACAAAACCCGATTCGTCCTTGACATCCTTTTCCCAAATCACAAACTGTCGGACCTCTGAACGACCATCAATCCACTCGAGTAGCTTCGGCGCATTGCAAAAGACTGACCGGGGTGCTATACATCCCGTGCATCGCCTGTGATCTCTGCGAACTTGACCCCAAGTAGGTTCTGGTATGTATCGGGGATAGCAGGACGACGACAGATACCGGGAAGTACTCCTTGACAAGGGAATCGCCGAGACCCAAGTTGCGCTCCACATAGAGGCGATCGTAATATATCGCGGCGCACGATCAGGCGAAAGACAGTGAGGGATAGATTCTAAATGGGCGTGCCTAGTCCCAAATATAAAAGTTGTCGTTGATGGGCAAGCCACGTTTGGTATGCACCTCCTTTTTCAGCCCGAGAAGGGTAGCACGCTCTTGAGTGCCAAGAGGGTCGAGATGTGATCATCCAAAAACTAGACACCGATGAGGGATCGACACAGAAATGATCGGGAGTGACAAACTTTTTTTGCGTTAGCTGCACCTTTGACCATCTTGACCTCGGTGATGTAATCCGCCCAAGAATCGTACTGTGGGATCTCTGCAATGCCTACGTAGACGGAGAGCGGTATCAAGATATCCGACGTTGTTGGCGAACCGATCGTCAAATGCCTGTTGAGCTGCCTCACGCGTTTTCGGGTCATTGGCATATTTGAGCTAGGCTGTATCGTTAAATCGAGGATATATAGGGAGTCAGTAGAAGACACTCACGACGGGAAAGACATTGGGCGTCCTGAAGGTAACCTCTTGTCGCCTTCGGTATGCTGTGTATACCCAAATATCACGTCCACTGGGATACCATCGAGTTGCTCGCGTGTAAACGAGATACGACCCTATGGCGCCACTAGTTAGATCGATGGACGCAGACGTGCGCGAACAAACGACATACGCATACGTTCTCCTCGTTGAAGTCTATACGGTCATGCATGACGCGTCAAATTTTTAAAATGACACGCACGGTAAATTTCAAACACGCTTCCGAAAGCTCATCCTTCAACCGCTTCAAGTTCTCCCTCTCCTCCTTGCTCTCAATCCCCAACCCGGCACGCTTCCCATCGAGGAACATCTTATCGACGAGCCACTTCTACTCGGCACTCAGTGCGTCCCTGGCACCCGTCTTGCGTAGGTTGGCTGCCGCAGTCACCTTGGTCTTGTACAGGTCCTCGCGCATTGACACTTGGTTGGCGTACCTGCGCGCGCGGTCTTCAGATTTGGCTGAGACGTCGCGGATGGCCTTGTCCATGGAGACATTTTGGAAAAAAAAACTGAGCGGTTCAATTGCAATCTCGAACGCGGCTTCCGTATTTGCAAGTGCAAGCTGTTATGGTATGAGAATAAATGGAAACAGGCGAACGTGTGACTCAGTGGTCAGAGTCAAGGGTTGGTGTACGATCAACTCACAAGCGCCTGTAGGACGAACGTGCGGGGTCAGATCAGTGACGGAGGAACATTTCCTCGACAGTGTGCTTCCAGGTCGGCGGAGGCTGCGGGGACTTCAAGGATGCCATCGTGGTGTCAGCGGAGAACCTGAGTCCAACTTGAAGTAAGTGTTGGAACTGTGTTGTGCCGTGACTACCCCAATCTATAACATGCGGCGAACGTTCATAGCGGCCCATCAGTGGCCTGTCCTCGCCGAATACAGATTCGGGTATCGTAACCTCATACAGGGACCATTGGCAGTGGGCACTGATGCGGCATTTGAGTGGGATGGGTGACGGTGGACTCGACCAGGAGACGTGTTGGGCTCTGTCATGAGTTAGCCTTGAACAAAGTCATTAACTTGGCGGCTATGAAATCTTCGACGCATACGATCGTACAACAAAGTTTACACCCTCGATGTACCCACATCTCAGCTTGCGGAATCACCGACTAGGCCTCTGGCAACAATGTTTGGCATCATCATGATCCATCGTTCTAGTAGCTCCCAAGGGCAAACTCCACTGACTTTCCGAACTGGTCAACAGTGCTCTCTCTCCAGAATGAACCCCAATCTGTATCCCACGTCTGCACAATATGTTAGGCACCTGGTCTCTCTCGGCGAACGACAACATCTTGGACGGCCGTCGAGCTCGGGCGGCCACAATAGCAAAGCGCCTGACCCCAATTGTGTAGGGTCTGGTCATTCTGTCACGAAACAAACCGTGCTGACTACTATATATATGCATCGGAAGGAACTCGAGAAATCCAGTTTATCGCATCCCAACCACCGCCATGAAGACGACAGCGCCACTTGAGCACACCCAAGACTCTATTCAACTATGACGAGGTTGGTGATGACGTTCCCTTGTGGCATTCATATTGACACTGTTAGAACCACTGTTGCCGATATCGATATCTTCTGTGCATTCTAGTCAGGACAAAATATCACTCCTCAACTGCGAGCTTCCGAATGACCCAGACCCCACAACCGATGACGATGGTTCTGTCCTTCCTAGCTGTGAGTGATTGTGTTTTCCGATTTGATATTGCATTGAACGATTGTTCTTAAAGCGCGATTTGGATACGAGTGCGTCTCTGCTGTCATTCAGAATGCACAAATTGCCAAAGTACCCAAATACCCCACAATCATTGAACCCGATCGCAAGGTGCGAGATATGGAGCCGCCACATGCCATTGAATTATCGGAACTTCAGTGCATCACCTGTTCCTCTTATACATCCTCGATAGCGCCACGTTGACTGGAAATGACCTAGTCCTTGTATACATTCATCAATGCTTCTTTGCAGAGGCCATATCAAACAATCCCACTGACCCGATGCAGAGCCCGTATGCACCATAGCGCTTGCGAGATATTCAGTAACTTGCGCGTTCAATTTGACCTTTTCCCGGCGCAAGTAGCATGTTTCTGGGTGTTGTGGTCACGTGGCTTTTCAAGCTCGGTCGGTACATACTTTCCACTGTAGTAGCGAGCGTGAGTTAACCTAATCACCCGCCTGTCAGGTGATGTTGGCTTCCATCGTGACTCACGCATCAGGTGTTGGGGCGGAATGACGTAAGGCACGTTCACAGACATCGTGGTGTATTTAGCTCAACTAAATGTTCGCAGGCGGTCGACCGCTTTGAGGACATATGGTGGTCGCACAGTGAAATTACTGGTATGTCTAACGCTAGTGCTCAGTCCATTCTTCAACGACTTCTTCAAAAAGCCCAGCAAGCATACAACACCGCGACACCTGCTGTCGTTCGGAAGAGGGACCTTCAACGGAGCCGAAACCCAAAGACCAATTGTCTATTTTCAGCGGTCGCATCAACACTGGCATGGTGACTACGAAGGCATCATCTTCCTTCGTGCGCAATGCGGGCTCTGGCGCGCGCAATCCGCCTGGCATCAAACCCGATTTGAGTCAAGAACCAGCGCCACCCATCCCTGTCACTTCAAATAACCCACCCATGTCTAGCTTTACGGCCTTGCACCCGACACTCCGTGATCAATGGATCAACTTTGAGGGTGACCTCAACATGCAGCTGACGGACGCCCAACGGGACGAGCTCTATACCGAGACAAGTCGTCTTTGGAAGAGCTATGTGCACCAGACGTGCAAGAAACCAAACGTCACCAGCTTCACCCACTCACTACACAGATAGCTCGTCAGCCATGCCAAGCTATGAGTCCAGCCAGGAGGGCGTTCAGTATCCCAGCGTGTCACCGCAGACACACATCCAGCACACGCCCCCATACCACCATTACCAACCCGTGGTCCTCCAATCTGCCTCCTCCCACAGTTCATCTCAAGGATACCAATATCACTCTATCGACGCTCGCTACGACTCGTACGGACAGCCTACATATCTGTAGCAGCATCAGCCCCAAGACCAAGGAGAACAGTTCTACCAGGCTCAACAACACCACTACCACGCTGGTGACTCGTATTCGTGTTCCAGTACGGCCTCGTCGAAGTACATCGCCGTTGGCGTCCACAATGTCCAGGTCTAAGGGAGGGCACGTCTGCCCCAGTGTGCCTATGGCAGGCAGCAGCCTGTCAGGCGCACCGGTCGGGAGGGAGGCGGTTCAGTTGGGCGTTGGCTGTGACAGAGTGTATCGCGTCAGTAGCGAGTTCAATGCCGGTGACGGTGCGAAAGTGGGGTGATAGAAGGATGGAAAAAAGACCGCTGCCGCAGTAAGTGTCGACGAGATGGGTCGGTGATGCGTTGTCACCTGTGGAGGTGGTGGTGGAAGGGAAGATGACATCCCGGACATAGTCGGTGAGTGGGGACGAGGATGGAATTGTTGCTTTGGAAAAAGACATGTCCAGGGAACTCAAAGTAGGTATCGCCGACGCGTTCACGAACAGTCGCTTTGTGTTGATTACTATGCATATGTGGTGGGTGGGGTCATCTGGGGTAGGGTTGGTGAGGTCGATGGGTATGGATGGATCAAGGGAGTCACGAAGGAGGAGGAAGATGCCTTTTTTGTAGGACCAGATCCTTCTGCTAGAGTTAGCGTCAGAGAGGGGATAAGTTGCATAGACTTACTGCATGATGTTTTCTCATATTGGACCTAGGGCTTAGTTGAGCACTGGGGTGGTGATAGGACATTCCTGATGCACGTGAGAGGACAGCTAACTGATTTTCAGCCAGGCTTGCAGACAGAGGATGGAGGATTCCGCGCAAGCTTTCTTTGACGGTGCCTCGAAGTGATGAGTTAGTTATCTTTATCCGGTAGTGGTATTGCTTCGGGGGGCCCATAGTAGGTTAGGACAGTCGGTACTGCAGAGAAAGGGAGGCTTGAGAAGTTCTGGTATGCCTTGATGATGACGTTGCGTTTGATCTCGAGCTGTTTTTCATAAGCAAGCATCTGATGCAAGATGAGCATACGGCCGATGAACTAGAGACGACATACTTGGTACTGGCACCCAGAGCACTGGCCAAAATACTTGCACTGCACTCTGCTGTCGTCTCTTAGATCGGCAATCGAGTGAAGAGGTGCACTGCAGTAGACACGCACGCAGATGCGCTCCCCAGGGAGGGCGAGTGCGAGGGTGTCACCATGCGAAGAGAGACGGTCGACGACGACCTCGAGCCCCCCACGAAACCCAAACAGCGCGTCCAGGTCTGTCGCATGCTGCTCTGCGCTGTGTACGGTGTCGTGGCCGAGAAGTGCGCGTACGTCGTTCAACTCTGGATAACACCTCCCTTATGCTTTGACCCTGACCCTGTGTAACATCCCTTCGGTATCTGCACGTAGGGGCAACGACGGAGATGAATCGCTCATTGGTGTCACGTAATGCAACGTATACGT
>JBBPQG010000286.1:0-24532 GCA_038092395.1 Boletus variipes var. fagicola | reverse complement strand
GCACCAGAGTACCGTCAGCTTTTGATCCAAAGCATCCACGTCATGGCAATCAAGTTCTCTGAGATAGCAGCTAGTGTCGTGCACGCTCTGATGGATTTCCTTGGAGATTCCAACAACCCTTCTGCGCTGGACGTCGTCGCTTTCGTCCGGGAAGTTGTCGAGAAGTTCCCATCTCTCCGCCCAGCGATCACCGAAAAGTTGACGGCCACGCTCAGTAGCATTAAGAGCGGGAAGGTGTTCAGAGGCGTCCTTTGGATATTGGGAGAGTATGTGGAGGGCATAAGTGATATCGAGCGAGCGATGGTCGAGATTCGAGGCGTGCTCGGGGAGATTCCGATCTTGGCGGCCGAGATAAGGGAGGCAGAGGGAAATGGCTCGGCTGATGGCGGTGAAGAAGATGGTCCTGCCACTGGTCAAGGCGGAGGGACAAAGCCGAAGGTGTTGGCGGACGGCACCTACGCGACAGAGACGGCCTACACGACGTCCACGCCAGTGCGTGTCTCCCCCAGCAAGTCGAAACCTCCACTCAGAGGTATGCGCATCGGTAACCTGCGTTGGCTTCTGATGATTGATTTTGTCCCTAGCATTGATCCTGGGGGGTGATTTCTTCACAGGCGCCGTTCTTGCGGCTGCCTTGACGAAACTCGTCCTCCGGTACGATGAGTCGAGCCAGGACCACACCCGAGCCAACGCACTGCGCGCAGAAGTAAGTATAAGCTTTCTTCAATGTCATCATCTTATGCTATTAATTCTACTCAGGTGATGCTCATCATGACTTCTGTCATTCGTGTTGGTCAATCGAAATTTGTCACGGTCCCGATCGACGAGGACTCTAACGAGCGCATTCTGAGCTGTATTCAGACTCTGAGTGAACTCAGGGAGCACAGTGAGGTTAATGATATGTTCCTAAGAGACACTCGGGCCGCATATAGCAAAATGCTGGGTGCTCAGGAGGTACGTACAACTTCGTCAGTCAGAGATGTGGGCTTTGAGGGAGTTGACATCCCAAGCAGAAGCGTGCGGCAGAAAAGAAAGAGGCGGAGAGCACCAAGGAGAATATCGTGCAGGTGGATGATCTACTAAACTTCCGCCAGTTCTCGAAGAAATCAGCAGACGACGCGATAAATGTAAGTTGAGAATGGTCTCTCTGCTCGTTGTCTCAAAGCCTCGGCAGTATGCGGACGATCTGGGCAAAGCTACTGGCGCCGCCGAGGTTCACGAAGATTTCATCTCCAACTTGAGCAGGATATCACAACTTACTGGTGTGTATACCCGCTGGGATTATGCCGTACGGCGCTTATGCCTTCATCTGTTAGGTTTCTCGGACCCGATATATGCCGAGGCGTATGTTAAGATGCATGGCTTTGATATTCTTCTTGGTGGGTTCTCACTTTTTTAGTTCGAACGCGCCCATAATGACGTCCACCAAGACGTTCTTCTTGTGAATCAAACACCCAATACCTTGCAAAACCTCTGCCTCGACTTTGCCACCTTGGGAGATCTGAAACTTGTTGAGCGGCCCGCCGTTTATACTATCGCTCCGCATGGCTTTCAGAGCATCAAAGCCACCATCAAAGTCTCTTCCACAGAGACTGGTGTCATTTTTGGAAGCATCCTTTGGGAGGGTCCCGGCCTCGCAGAGACGTGCGTGATCCTGAACGACATCCATATCGACATCATGGATTACATCAAACCAGCTTACTGTAATGAGACCCAGGTAGCTCTAGAATTTTTCTGTTCTAGACCTTGACGTACTGACATGCGCGCCCATAGTTTCGGAGCATGTGGACGGAGTTTGAGTGGGAGAACAGGGTCAATGTGTCAACGAACATGTCGTACGTCTCTCGCCCTGATTGTATACATACTTGTGCACTAAACACCGTTGACTCTTTGGTCTATTTGATTTTGATTTAGTGATCCCCGTGACTATCTTAGACATGTCATGAAGTCGACCAACATGTCGTGCTTGACGCCCGAGGGAGCCATGTCGGGCGAATGCGATTTCCTCTCTGCCAACATGTACGCAAGAAGTTTGTTCGGTAAGTCCATCTTTTTTTTTTCATTGATTGGCGACCACCGAGGACTGACGTCGCTTCGCGACCCCGCACGTGTAGGCGAGGATGCCCTGGCCAATTTGAGTATCGAACGAACGGAAGCGGGCACCATCGTAGGGCATGTCCGCATACGGAGCAAAACGCAGGGTATCGCACTTTCGCTGGGTGATCGGATTACCATGTGTGAGCGTCTTTGTTCTACTGTCGAGTTTTTTCGTCTTTTTCTGATGCCGTGGTCTTGGTGATCCCGCCTTTCGGTCGTCGACATCACAGCCCAAAAGGATAGCAAGCCACCAATATAGTACGGTCCGCGGCTTTGGAGCATGTGGGTCTTGTAGCTGGTCGTTTGCCAAATTACCCTGTTCGGATGCAATCGTTATCTCTTTTTTCGTAGAACGCTCGAAATCAACCGTCCCTACTGGACACCAGATTTGTTCCATGTGTAAGACAACCTTGAGGATGAGAAACGACACGCAAATTATCCACGTTGTCCTGCATTTCCCCGAATCGCAGTGTGCAAAACGGACCAGTCCCTTTCGTGATTTCAAACAGCGACGACGACTATTCGTCGGAATGTTCAGGAATGTTCAGGCTATTGAAAGTAAGAAGTGTCCAAGAACACAGATCGCAAGCACAACGCGACATAGTACATCAACGGCTTGGTTCTACAATGCAGGCTGACAGCACCCGCGAACACAGACAAAAATTGCAAGATAATCAAGAATGGAGTACAAGATAGCCATAACTCGATTGCTGATTCAAGTTGGTCCATGACAGAATTCAAACTACCGTAGGGGTATGTTCCGTACCCCTGCTTGCCGCCCATGTCTCAGGACCCTGTTTTCACCACAGCATCAGCGCGAACAAGGACGAGACATGAATACATTTTTCTCTTCTTTGATTCTTGTCTTCTGCTCACCTTCCTGTTCTTAATTCTCTGGTATCTGACTCTTCTCGCAAACCATTCGGCTGCAGTCGAGCCTGTGTCGAAGTTCCGATCGGGACGCTTCTGCACAGCATCTGCAATGAGGGGACTATCGTCCACGAGCGCGCGAAGGACCTTGGAGTTGCCTGGACGAGTGAAAAAGACCAGAGACCAACGCTCATATTCGGCTTGAATTCCTGGAGGAGGGACGACGCGATGGATATTAGACTGGAGGATACCGCCACTGAAGAGGGAGAGCGCATCGCCAATGTTGCAAATGGCATGGCCTGAAAGAGGCTATGTTCCGCGAGCATATACGTCAGCAATCTTGGCAAGGGACAACAAGAAAAGAAGCGAACCTTGACATAGAACCACTCCGTGTGACCGGGGGGCATCACTTGTAAACCCCCAAGCCTGTTGTGTAAAAAGGACTGACAAATTGTTACACGACATCAGTACTTTGTTTAGGGCATTCCACTTACCAGAGATCCAAAATCGGTGTGAGCCCCGAGGGTCGCTGTATCTGCGAGCGCCTTTCCAGGCATCGGCGGCGCTTTGATTAGACGGGCTTCACTGCCGCTATGTTCGTCGATCGGATGCAACCGCTCGAGCGTGCCCTCTGGCAGACCCAGCCTGTCATTGAAGATGCGAAGGAACGTATGGTTGATTTCGAGGGACTTGCGGACGAAAGGCGCCACAGCTGTCGGAATGGCTGCAGTAGTAGGCGTCGGGTACGTTCTATGAACAATGTTTGGAAAGGCAAGCGCATCATCTTTGGAGATGTTGATGAACTCGACAGCGTCCAATTGGCTGACGTAAAGGTTCTCCAGTTGATGCTGATATATTCGCTGATAACCAGAACCATTCGGACTCACCCGCTAGCATCCACCGCATTTGCTCCGGCGGCCTTGTATCTGATACATAAGGTTAGTCAGCAACCCATGATAGGGTGCTGAGTAAATGAGAGTACGTGCCCACACGATCGGCCATCATCGCCTTGCTCAAACTTCATCTTCTCTTCGAGGGGGAGCGCCATCGTCGCAGCGCCCATGTCAAACATGTCGCTTACTTCCTGGTCGGCGCCATGGTTCTTGAGGCTAGTAATAAGTCAGGCACATGCAAGAGAGGGCGCAAGGCGTCTTTGGGATGTGTAATTCGTTACTTACTACCAGAACCCAATGGAAGTCGCAGCGTCCCAGAGACGGTCAAGCTCCGTGGAATCGCCGGTTCTGAGAAGATCATAGTCGATGACAAGCAATGGATGGGCACGGACATCGGTCGGAAAGGGGGGCAGGGTTGTTCCGGGCATCTTTACAAACCTGGCTGGTAGCTTCTGAGCAGAAATTACAGCATTAGTTGTCTCGACACTGAACTCACCTGTGGCAGCGTGGAGGACGGGAGTTGAGGCTCGCTGTAACGTTTATAGGAGGTCTGTTTAAGGTTCGCAATTAGTCAGGTGGACATTGCGTGAGGTTGGGATTAGTCTGGTGACCAGCCCGTCTAAAAGAGGCAGATCTTTGCCCCGACTTTCCTCTTTACCTAGGTTTGGATCACGTGGATTTCGATTCTAATACCGTCAAGTGAAATGTCGCAGATACTTGCCCCAGCGCGATGGAGACGTGGCACTGCGTGACGCTCATATTTAGCCCACCAGCGGTGCCGGTGACCAGTAGCGCCACTGAGTCAGCCTGCTGAAAATTTGGTGTAATTGTGATCATTAGAAGACCTTGCAGCCCTGACCTCGGCGGTAATTCACCATTCCGTTTGTTGTTCACCCTCGACCAGCCCTGTCTGTTCTCGCCAGATATATGCCAATCACGGCCGTACGCGCGCAGTTTATTGTCAAAAATAGTGTGCGATTGCACATTCAGGGTTTTCCTGATGACTTGTTCCCAGACTCTTCTCTTCGTCGTATGTATCCAGCTTCCAGACTGCTTTGGATTCGGCCACTTCAATTCTGCATTAAAATGGAAGGGTTCAGGACCTGATATTCAACGGCAGAGGGAGATGAAGGCACCTTAAAATTAATAAACTTAGCTCCAAGAAAATGGAGCTTCAATCCATTTTCTGACTTCACTTCAGAGTTCACTCTATCTACTTGGGAACACTTTTGCTCCTCATTTCACAATGTACTCCGTTCAAGTTGGACAGCAAGATTTAGAGCACATGGAAAAAGTCATCCGTATCAAGTGACGATAGATGAGGGGATTTTCTCTGAAAGTTCGTGTTCACTGTTTCACGGTGAAGCTTCACCGGAAGTTGGTACATGCTCGAGCGCTCTGTAGTCAAATGCATGTACCTTCGATTTCCTGGCCAGGTCAATCAATCATAAAACGAAGTCAGGTCAAGACCAACTAAGAATCTATTGGGGACCTTCGAGTTGATCGCAAACATAGCATTAGCCGAGACCTTTCAATCACCCCTTCAAGCTTCAAGCCTTGCCATTCCGATGCTGACAGCGAAGTAGTATATGTACTGCCATCACCTTCATATTTTCGTAATGATCCATTCCTCCGACGGCATCTCTTTTTTTTGGTTCAACTGTCTGAGCGGCAGCTTTGATGGTCCAGCTGTGCCGTAATGCGCGGCAGACCGACACTCAGGCTCGGTCCGCCTGTGGCACAGGGCCATTGAAATTCAAAGACGCGACGCCCCGCCAGAATGTATGAAAACATAACGGAATGTCACGGCACGAGGAACAATTGCCTGGTGGTCCGAGATCTAGCGTCAATGAGGACAAATAACGTACAAAAGGCTGGCCCCAGCAAGTGCAACAAACTTTCAGTGATCCTTCCGCGTTCACGTCCTCTCGTTCAATTTGCTTTCATCTTTTCTCTACGCTCTCAAGATGCACCTTCCTGGTGACGTGACTACTGTTGCTACAGTGTACGGCTCAATGCTTTTGGGCACTTGCTTTGGTTGCGCGTAAGGTCTCTGCATTGTGTAGCGCGTGTTACACTAACGAATCTGCAGTCTGACCGGCATTGTCTTTGTACAATGCGTTCTGTATTTCAA
The DNA here is from genome assembly GCA_038092395.1 of Boletus variipes var. fagicola. Classification (NCBI taxonomy): domain Eukaryota; kingdom Fungi; phylum Basidiomycota; class Agaricomycetes; order Boletales; family Boletaceae; genus Boletus; species Boletus variipes. The sequence continues at coordinate 18,538 of JBBPQG010000286.1, read as the reverse complement.
GCTATATCCCGGTGACTTTGCGTGGACAAAGGCTTTGGTGTGTCTATTCTTGTAAATTTTGAGAGAATTCACTGACAAGGTCTAAGGTTTTCCTGGTTTGGGCATTCGATATGATGCATACCGTTTGTATCGTCAGCGCAACCTGGGACTCAGTCATTACAAATTTCAATGAGCCAGCTAAAATGGACCAGATTCCACCGTAAGTTTACAGATTGCCCCAGTTGCCATCGGTACTGATCTCCTGGTAGTGCGCTTGGGGTATGTACGAGCCTCTCTGAGCAACGTGTCTATGACTAGACCACGTTCCATAGCTTTCTGTTGCCGTAACTGCTGTGGTTACTTTCATGGTTCACTGGTCAGCCTTTCTTTCCTGCGAGTTCTGACCCCAGAATGACGAATAGTTTATTCTGTCAGTTTCTTCGCAAACAGAATCCGGATGTGTAAGGAATTGTTTGATGCATACCTCAGATCATTTATCCGGTTACAGTGACGAAGAGATGGTACATCGCCGCCCCTCTGGTATGTGCACTATATATTTTTAATGTGGTTTACCTCATGTATGAAACGGCGCCATTCTAGGTGTTCCTTGCATTCCTCCGTCTTTGTGAGTCCCTGGTTTGACTACTAATGCGTTGGTTTCTAAATCATCACTTAGTTTCTGCTTGCGGTAAGTACTATGCCTTGAACCAATAGCCAGTTGATTGCATGTTCCTTGGTGCCATGTAGTCTCGACAAGCGAGATGTATGTTGCATCTCTTTATTATTATTATTATTATTATTGACCTGACTTCTATGCAGTATTCGCCTGAAGCACTACTCCTTGTTTATCAAGCCCTACCCTTCGGTGGGAACCCTGTATTGTTGTGTGTTCGTTCCGCATTGACAAGGTTCTCTAGTGGGTCTTCACACTAGGTGTCACGCTCTCTGCCTCGGTGGAAGTCATTATCACCACGGTCATGGTTATCTTCCTTGGGAGTAGGAAGACTGGATTTGCCAAGTAAGAAACACTGTTATTTATTCGGACAACTTCTGATCATCCTTGTCCCAGCATGAATCATGTCATCAACTCCTTGATTTTATACACTTTAGAAACTGGTGGCTTCACGACGTGAGTTCGCCTGAACCTCCGTTCTCTTGATTATCCTGATCACCCGTTAATCAGTCTCGTAACAATCGCTTCGTTGCTCTGCGTTTGTCTGCCCTTGCTCGTGCGTTTCCTTGTTCTAACTTCCATGTATCACAGTGGCTCCTCATGCGTCATAATTTAATCTTCCTTGGGATGCACTTTGCTATTGCCAAATGTACGTGGCACAATTTTTTCGGATGTTAAACATGAGCTTCATACCTATCACAGTATACGCCAATTCACTCCTTGCCACGTATGCTTCTCCACAATGCATTATTAACCCCGTTGATTAATTTCTTGTCCCAGACTCAATATGCGCAAACGTTTCAGAGTCGACCATGTGACGTCGAGTGAACGAGACCACAACAACGGACTTCCTTTGCCTAGCCCCGGTCTCAACAAGAGTAACTTCTCGGTGGTACGTCATTGAGATTGTGACCTTGTATAATTTGCGTATGTATTAACGATCTGGAACAGAATCGCATGCTTGCACCAACGATGGGGCAGAAAAGTGTATGTATTTGAGTTTTCGCCGTTGTATCCTTCCCATTCTAACGAGGCAAAGGTACCGCTTAATGTCAATGTTGAAACCACCATCGTCTCGCAAATCGACGAGAACAAGGATCACTGTGACATCGAGACAATGCCAACTGAGACTTTTGCCGGATATGACCCAAGCAGGCACTACAACTCAATGGAACGAGACAGCTCAGACAGGGAAGACGAGAAATACCCCTCTCTTGTATGATGTCAACACCTCTTCAGACATGCAAGTTGTCGAATTATAATATACCTGTTTGAGGGGACTTTTTTTTCCCATTCGTTACCGTGATGCCATATTCATCATATTGAATGCCTCCTTGACTACTGTAATATATATCGTTTGACAGTACCCCCGCAACACACTCCTTTTTTCATACTTTAATTCGCGTTTCACTACTTCCAGGTTCTTCCACCACTCCTTGCATACAATGGTTCTTCTCGAGGTGGAAGGACTTGTGTTCATGTTAACTATTTGATATCTAATGTACTACCTTTTGCAATCCACTGACATGCAAAAGTTACCACCCTCGAGATTTTCTTGTGTTTCGTTATGCAAACGTGAAATCTGACGAGGTAGGATTCAAAAGCCTACAGGGCTTTGCGATGCAGGCTCAAGGTTTACGAATCATCTCCTTCCAACCTTTTTGACTGTCGTTCGGCGCTGATCCAAGTTATCCAAACTGACAGGGCATTGCAAGCATCTACGGCAAGATCTCTTAGAATGTACTACCATGGGGCCCTGATGCAGTACTCCAGGTTTCGCATCATCGTAGACGACAGTGACGCCTAGCTTCACTAACACTCGTCCTCATTCCCGTAAGGACCCAACTTGTAGGGGACTCGACAGGTGACAGCCTGGCATCCTCACGCATATTTGGTTGGTGTGTCTTCGACTTAGTTTCGCGGGAAATCCATGCATATCCCATGTTACAGGTTTTTCCCACCAGTGCACGCCGCTGAGATAACCTGGTCTGGTCACCAGACTTGAGATAACCTCGGGAAAATCTATTCAAGACATGGCTTATCTCTTTTCACACCTTCTAATCACCACCTTATATCAAGGAATTGCGCCACCATGCGAGGACTGGCGGTGTCTTATCGAACGCGCAGCCCCACAGCTATATACCCCGCACTGATAGTAACCGCCCCGCTATCATACTATCGACTTCATACAGTGAAAATTCACGTTCTCCGTCGATCGCATCCCCAGCATGTCCGTCGTCAAACTCGAGTTCAACCCTAAAAACATGCATTTTCGAAGACTTGGTCCTAGCGGTCTTCGGGTACCGCTGTTCTCTCTCGGTGGATGTATGGCTTTTTGGACGTGCCTCCAATCTGAAGATAGGTCACTCACAGTTGCGTTTTTCTTCCCTTGATGCAGGGCTCACGCTTGGAGGCACCGTCATCGGTGACCCGGTCAAGGTGCGTCGCTCGAGTTCCTCGCTGTTCATTGTGTGTTTGTGATGACGTGTCGCTTGCCAGGACATCATCAGAGTTGCCTTTGAGAATGGTATCAACATGTTCGATACGGCTGAGGCGTACGCCAAGGGTAGATCTGAAGAAGAAATGTGAGTCAAGGGTTGCTAGTACGCGCAAGGATAGTGGCCTGAGCAAACAATTATCGATGATCAGGGGACGTGTCATCAAGGAACTTGGCCTTCGTCGTACCGACTTGATCATTACTACCAAATTGTTCTGGGGTCTGCGCGGTGGTCCGAACGATGGTGGTCTCTCGAGGAAACAGTACGTTCGTGTCTTGAACGCATGGTCTTCTCTCAACACTCGCGTTTTCGTAGCATCATCGAGGGAACCAAGGAATCTTTGGAACGTCTCGGTCTTCAGTACGTCGATGTTATCTTTGCTCACCGTCCAGATGTTTCTGGTAAGGTAGTCGTCCCACGGAGGGATTGATGACGACGGTATTCGTCAACAGTGCCAATGGAAGAGATCGTTCGGGCGTTCAACTGGGTAATTGAAAAGGGCTGGGTACGCATTTACGGTTCTCAGTCATGAACGCTGGTTCGACTGTGCTTGTTAGGCTTATTACTGGGCAACGTCTGAATGGTCCGCGTATGAGATCGAGGAGGCTCAACGTAAGTGTGATGAAGTAAAATTCGTGTGGTAAGCTCACCTGACGCACACAGACGTTGCCACCCGACTTGGTCTACAAGGCCCGATCGCTGAACAATGTCAGCACAAGTACGTCATTTCGGGCCCGGTTCTAACAATACTTTCGCCGACGTATTCCGTAGCATGTTCCACCGCGAGCGCCCGGAGAAGGAATACAGGTACGGTGATATCATCGAGCATGGGAATGTCAGCTCACGACTCGAATTAGCCCACTGTACAAGAAATATGAACTTGGCACCACCGTTTTCTCGGCTCTTGCAAGTGGTCTGCTGACTGGCAAGGTATGGTTCAAATGGAGTAGAAGAAGCAGGGACACCATTCTCATTTGTATCTCACAGTACAATGATGGTGTCCCCGAGGGTTCTCGGTTTGCGACGCACCTCAAGTTTTTCAAGGGCACAGTCGATAGTCTCCAAACAGAGGAGGGGCTTACGAAGATCAGGAAGGTGAAAGAGCTCTCAACACTCGCTGAGCAGGGTGAGTGTGCCGAAATATTGTCACCGTATTCCTGACCAATCGCACTCACCGCGCACAGAGCTCGGCTGCTCAGTCACTCACTTGGCTTTGGCTTGGGTCGCAAAGAATCCCAACACTAGCACTGTCATTCTTGGTGCATCCAGACCTGAACAGGTTGTCGACAACTTGAAGGCGCTCGAGGTGATTCCCAAGTTGACGTCGGAGATCATGGACAAGATCGAAGCTATTCTAGAAAACAAGCCTGCACCACCGGTACGTGGTTTCGGTACCTTTGATGGGTGAACTCCCTGATTAAATAATGATAATGGTTCAGCTCAGCTTCGGCCGCCCGGCTCTCGACTCATTCGGTCGCTTGTGAGCCACCATGATGGGTACCATTCGGGGATAAGCACCGATGACTCATGTCATATGATTAAACACGTTATCAGAGTAGCTTACCAATCAAGGAATTTTGCTTGCAGACCTCGTGACGATACAATGCGGGTGTGGAGCTCCGTGAACGCAGTCATGCTACGAGGAATATTTATTTGCGTACGCATCCTTCAATCGTTCACGCGGAGTGCGAGTGTGATGAGGTCATTCGAGGTGTGGCTTTCAAGAATCCGCAAGTTGCCTCCCACGAATACCGAGCGATATCTAGAGGAGCTGATCCGATCTTCTGCCGACGGCGGCGTCCGAGCTCTCAAGGCGCTGTTATCGCACGCCTTATGTATAAATATTCGTTGGCTTGTTCAGTTCGCAAAGACCGTGGTGTCTGGGTGACCAGTGACCACTTCCCCAGGTAGAATGAACTCGCTCGTCGGACCGATGGGTTCTTGCTTAGCAATGCATGGATGGAGTCGCCACGGGAGCCTATATAATAGAAAAGTTGATCTTGGAGGCAGCAACGACCAACGTTTCATCCTTAATCCATCCCCCGATCCCGATCCCGATCCCCTCACTGAGCGTCTGCGTCTTCAGAGTGATTTTATCTTGCCATGTCCACCGTAAAGTACGAATTCGACCCCAAGGGTATGCCATTCCGCCGCCTCGGGCCTAGTGGCTTGCGCGTTCCTGTCTTCTCGCTTGGTGGATGTGAGTTGGATCACGTTTTCTGGTGGTTGCGGGGTACCTAATCGCCACGCCACAGGGTTGACTTTGGGAGGAACCGTTGTTGGTGACCCAGTCAAGGTAATGAGCAACTCGGCCGTGAGCTAGATAGACGGCCTGATGGTGATGCATCCCAGGAAATCATCAAAGTTGCCTACGAACATGGGATCAACATGTTTGATACCGCCGAGGGCTACGCCAAAGGTCATTCAGAAGTTGAAATGTTCGTCTCCATTTCCCCCTGTAGATGTTGGGTTTGTGTTCACACATTGAATTCCCAAGGGGCCGTGTTATCAAGGAACTCGGCTACCGCCGAACGGACTTGATCATCACGACCAAGTTGTTCTTTGGTACTCGCTCAGGTCCCAACGACACGGGTTTGTCAAGGAAACAGTAAGATCACTTCGGATTCAGCTCTTTTCCCTAAACAACATTCCTCATTCGTTATTTCAGCATCATTGAAGGTACTCAAGCTTCTCTCGAGCGTTTGGGTCTCGACTACGTTGATGTCATCTTTGCCCACCGTCCCGACTACTCTAGTCAGTATGCTGTTGTATTAGTTGATGGAAGTACTGAAACAGCATAGCTCCCATGGAGGAGATTGTTCGCGCATTCAACTACGTGATCGAGAAAGGCTGGGTACGTACTTGGCGTGTTTAAATGAGAAATCGCCTCATCTCCATCTCAGGCTTTCTACTGGGCAACGTCTTAATGGTCGGCCCGTGACAACGAGGATGCATACCGTGGGTGAATTTCGTGCTGTGAGGCTCATATCCTGATAGTTTGATGCAGATGTTGCCGACAAGCTCGGCCTAATTCCACCGATTGCTGAACAGTGCCAGCACCAGTGCGTTTTACTACACATGGATGGGAGTTAAATCACTCACTCCAACCTAGCATGCTCCATCGCGAACGTCCGGAGAAGGAATATGCACCTTTGTACAAAAAGTATGCTATCGGCACTACTGTCTGGTCGGCACTGGCTAGTGGCCTTCTCACTGGAAAGGTATTCTACATATGTCACAATTCAAGCCCACTTTCTCATTGCTCATCGTACGCCTCCGTTAGTACAACAACAGCATTCCAGAGAACTCTCGTTTCGCTACGCACTCTGACTTCTTCAAGGACACGCTCAAGAGTCTTAACGAAGAGGAGGGTCGTGCCAAGATCAGCAAGGTCCAGAAACTCACCAAGTTGGCAGAGGAAGGTATGTGTCTGGCTCTTCATAAAGCTTCATGGGAAGCCGGGCTAAATTTATGCACAGAACTCGGCTGCTCCGTGACCCACCTGGCGTTGGCATGGGTGGCTAAGAACCCCAACACGAGCACTGTCATTCTAGGTGCCTCGAAGCCTGAGCAAGTCCTTGACAACTTGAAGGCGCTCGATGTCATTCCCAAGCTGACCCCAGAGGTGCTCGACAAAATTGAGGCTATTCTGGACAACAAGCCGTCCCCTATTGTGAGCTCGACTACCAAAACATGTCACGTTTGTTTACTAAATTACCCTGACAGCCAATGTTTGGTCGTCCGGCGCTTGACCCCTATGGACGCGCATAAGGGTGTACGTAGTTGAATGTGCATATATTAGGTGTGAGCAATACACGTGAGTTTACCTGGACACATACCGGCTCTTGCAGCTCGAATGTATCAGAAAAGGAGGAGCAGATGCGGATACATATGTTCGACTTCGACTTGTCTTTAGATGGCTGAAGTTCCTCGAGATGCCGACCACGTCAGAAATGTGGAACACAACATTATAGGAGTGTACAGACTGTGCTGGCATGTCAGTTCACCTTAGCTCCACTTAGTTGATATATGCAGGTTTTCGGCGAGGGTAGAGCACTAGTACTGGCAGGCGAGGATTAGTGACATCGACAAGTCTGGACCTGAACAGAAATCTATAGCTATTTCGTAATTAGCAAACCTAAGCTCGGCTAATGATGATCCACATTTTCCCCGATGTTCATCCTTTGTCCTAGAACAGACCAGCCAGAATTATCCCCGTGGTGCTCTCTTGTCATGTCTCCACCACTTTGGCTCGTCCAACTTTGCCAAGCGTGCGGTCTCCCGTAGTAACAGCAAAGTTATTGGCAGGGACTGATCGGTCGAAGTCCTGCTGATCGGAGTTGGACTCGGCGGGTGAGCGAGTGTTCTAGTAGCACTGTACCTACATGTCGTTGTTTAACGGCCAGTTAACGTTAGCTTCGACGCCCATCTATGTGGCGCGGAATACGCGCAAACGAACGCAGTAGAGATCCTCATGAATCCGAGGAGATAGTCGGACGAGCGTCACGGTGTTAGTGGTGGGTCCATTGACAACTTTGACCTTGGCACATTCAGTTGTCAGAGCAAGACGCTACGACCTGCCAATGCCATTTCAGGTCACTACGGTGGCAGTGACATTCAGGATCCCACAATGACTCACATCGCGCACTTCTCAACGTTCGTGTTGCGACAGGCTGTCAATGGCGGTCATTTTGCCCGTTGACGTAAGATCCGGCACTGATGGGGACAAAGAGTATATATAAAAGTTCCCCTGCTGATGTTTCAGTACAATCCTTTTGGGTTCACGTCCTCTCGTTTAGTTTGGTTTCTCATCCCGCCACGTCCTCAAAATGCACCTCCCTGGTGATGTAACGACTGTCTCTACAGTGTACGGCGCAATATTGCTAGGCACTTGCTTTGGATGCGGGTAAAGTCTTCACGGTGTATAACGTCGTTGCACTGACAACTGTGTAGTCTGACCGGTATCGTCTTTGTGCAATGCATTCTCTATTACAAGCTTTACCCCAATGACCCCGCGTGGACAAAGGCTTTGGTGTGTTCATGCCCTTGATTTACTAAGGTGAGTTCACTGACAAGGTCTGAAGGTGTTCGCGGTTTGGACGTTTGACATGATGCACACTGTCTGTATCGTCGGTGCAACCTGGGAGTCGGTCATTACAAAATTTAATCAACCGGAAAAAATGGACGAGATTCCACCGTCAGTCACAGATTGATCTTGTTCCCATCGATACTCATCTCTTCGCAGTGCGCTCGGGGTATGTATCATAGGGCCTTTCTGTAGCGTATCCCGGCTAGACGACTTTTCAGCTTTCTGTGGCCGTGACTGCTGCGGTTACCTTCATGGTTCATTGGTCAGTTCTCCCTTTGCTGCGAGTTCTGACCGCGGAATGACGAATACTTTATTCCGTCAGTTTCTTCGCAAACAGAATTCGGATGTGTAAGAAATTGTTTGCTATATTCACTATATTCCCTACACTATTCATCTGTTTACAGTGACGAAGAGATGGTACATCGCTGTCCCTGTGGTATGTCTACTATCTATTTTCATTTTATCCATCTCGTTTATGCATCAGCGCCATTCTAGATATTCCTTGCATCCCTTCGTCTTTGTGAGCGACTGCCCCTTGAGGGTCTGGGTATTGATGGGCTGCTTGCTAACAATTTATTTAGTTGCTGCTTGTGGTAAGCACTATGCATTGAATCAATATCCGGCCGATTTCACATTCCTCGCTACCACGTAGTATCGACAGGCGAAATGTATGTTGCGTCTTATTTTTCTTAATATTCACTATCTAACTTCTGTGCAGTATCCACTTGAAACGATACTCTTTGTTCATCAAGCCGTACCCTTCGGTGGGAACCCTATATTGTGACGTTTTTTTTCTATTTACGAGGTTCTCTAGTGGGTTTTCACGCTGGGTGTCACGCTTTCTGCCTCGGTGGAAGTTATCATCACCACGATCATGGTTATCTTCCTTGGGAGCAGAAAGACTGGATTTGCCAAGTAAACAGCACTGTTACTCTTTCCGATAACCTCTGATAAAATACCCCCAAGCATGGACCACATTATCAACTCCTTGATTCTATACACCCTGGAGACTGGTGGTTTTACGTGGTGCGTTTATCTAGCGCCCAGTTAACGCTGTTGGCCTGATTTCCCGTCTATTAGCCTCGTAACAATTGCTTCATTGCTCTGCGTTTGTCTGCCCTTGCTCGTCGAGTTACTTATTCCTGAGTTGGAATATTTGCAGTGGCTTCTCATGCGTCATAATCTAATTTTCCTTGGGATGCACTTCACTATTGCCAAGCGTGCGTGGTAGAAAATCATTCAAATGCTAACAAACTCAACGCTCATCACAGTATACGCTAATTCACTCCTCGCTACGTACGCTTGTCCGCAAAGCACCATTATCACGGCTGATTTAGTTCCTTTCTAGACTTAATATGCGCCGACGTTTCAGAGCGGAACGCACTACATCGGGAGAACGAGACCATATCCATCAACTTAGCCCGATACACAACACATACAAGGGTCAGCTTTCGGTACGTCGTTTGTCGAGATCGTCCAGCATGGCTTGGAGCAATTCACGCCGATCTGAAAACAGGGCCGGGTGCTCACCCCGCACTGGACACAGGAAGGTGTGCGTATTTTTGTATTTTCGATACCGTCGTCTCTGTTTTTTATTTCCCGACGACCCGCAGGTACCGCTAAATGTAAACGTGGAGACCATCATCATATCACAGGCTGACGAGCACAACCATCACTGCGATATCGTAGAGACGCCGGTTAACAAGCAGAGTTTTAGCCCGTTCGAGCGAGACGGGGATTTCAATGGTATGGGTCGAGGCAGCGGGGACAACGAAGACAAGAAATATCCACTTCTCGTATGACGTCGATTTCGATTTATCATGATCGCACATGCGGGGCTATGGACGATTAGCCCGGATCAGGAAGACGGTTAGCTACTAGCCGACTGTGGCCGAGTGTCCTGACTGGTCCAAACTGATCGAGACCAAAACCAATCCGCTGATCAGTGAGGTTCCGGGCCCAACTCTTCCCACCACTTGGTTGCACATACTTCATTGGGTGCAGCCAAGTTGCGTTCTCTGCACTGTTTTAATATTTGTTCTTGAATGTACCTCCCGGATTCGTTGACGGACAATGATAAACTATGATATGAGAGCACTCCTGCAGTCATCAGTTCATACCGTAGGATTGTTGGTGTCCTCAAGTTAGGAGTAGGAAAGTGCACTCGCGAGTAGTTATTGCACGCGGATGGGTTTATCTTTAGTATGTTCTTCGGAGTGGCCAAGGCAAGTCTTTGACTAAATCGACGACGTTTGGAAAACGTCCGTATGCTCACCGTTGTTTGGATTTCGGTGCTCCTTTGAAACTGTATGTTGCAGCAGTGAACAATCTGGAGCACATGCTTGTGCAGATGACGTTGGGCGGGATGTCTTGCCACGTTCGCCTTCGTGATACGACTACTCGGAACTGATACCTTGGCATGGTGTACAGCGAGTGTGCGTCCAACGAACCAAGGACCAGCGCCAACGCATATACACCCAAATGCAATCTGGTGTCTGGCCTACAGAAGGACATGAAACGGTTCGTCGACAGATTCAACGCGATCAACGCGCTCGTTCCCAACCTGACCACACAGCCAGACCATCCAGAGACGTTCGCTGGTATATAAAACCTGAACGGGCCCACATACCTTGGTGTTCGCGACAGCATCATAAAAGTGCATAAAGGTATACGTGAGACGAACGTTGCGATCGAATTCCATCGCAGGATATGTCCTCATCTATTGACAGACAGACAAGTAGTCTCCCGTACTCTTGTGCGCAGCGGCTCCATGGGGACACGATGGACGATGATGGTGAGAGATTTAAGAACGATCTCACCACGCGGTAAAATGCATGTGAGGATGACATTGCCAAAATGTCGAGGCTGTGTCGGACGATCCTCAAGAGGGTATCATGGATAGAAACAAAGCAAAGCTACTTGGAGGTGATAGGAAACAAGTACCAGGCTTCACGGCCTATGACGGATGTCTAGTTTTCATTTGACAGGGTATTGGTTGGCTTCATCGACGATTCTTGCCAAGTGACCGCTGGATGTCACAACTCAACGAATGACCTTAGTACTGCGAAGGTGCTCACACGTCTCGTGTTCCATATATGCACAGAATCCCAGATGGGTTGGGGTCTTGACATATTCACCTCATATCCTAGCTTGCCAGCTCAGACTTTTTTCGGTCATACCTATATGTCATTCTCCTTTATCGGGCATGTCCTTTGTTATGGAGGTAGAACATCTTTCAAGGAATTGTCGGGTGTGCGACAGTTTGGAGATCTCGTTCCTGTGACCGGGGGGTACACGCTCAGCAGACTCAGATGGCCGGTGTTTGAATCTATGATCCGGAGAGTGCGTGAGGATTCGGAGTCTCTGTCGGGGTCTCTAGTGTGCTGACAGTGAGCACCAACGTTCCAACGCACTCGGCGACAGTCAGCCATTCCGAAGTCTTACGAATACCATCATGGATCCTGTACGGTTGCATTGGAACGACGATGCGCTGGCAGCAAAAAGTCATATGACCACGAGCATTATAAATCACCTCACTGTGCAAACAACTTTGAGTTCGGAACGACCTGGGAAACAGCCTGCCTATATCAACCCATCATGACGCTCTTGTCCCATATATATCGTGCCCTCTCGTTCACCTCCAAAGCACCTGCTTCTTCTTCCTCTGCTACTGCATCCTCGTCTTCGCTCGCCCAACAACGACATCGCGGAATGACGTCTGTCCAGGAATTTGTTGACGTGAGTGGGCCGACCCAGTTCCTCGAGATTATTCCAAACCAACACCGCTCACCTCATGACATCTTGGGGACATCTTACCGTTCCTTTTTTATTGTTGTTTTCAGGCAAAGATTGCAAACAACAAGATCGTCGTCTTCTCCAAGACACACTGCCCTTACTGTGCAAAGACGAAACAATATTTCGCAACCAAATACCCACAAGAACCCGTCGAGGTCGTCGAGTGCGTACTGCCCCTTGCTCCCTCTCCCTCTCCGTCTCTTTGGCAGTTAACGGCCTACATGTCATGAATAGATTGGACACACACAATGACGGGTCTGCGATTCAAGACATTCTAAAGGAAATGACGGGGGCACGCTCTGTCCCCCGAACTTTTATCAGTCAGTATCCTCTTCCCCCTTTTGTCATCGTCCTTGCTGACTGGTATTGCGTCCCAGATGGTACTATTGTGGGCGGAAACGACGATTTACACAATAAGTCCAAGGCCGAGGTCGATTTGTTGCTTGTAAAGCGTATCTAGTTGGACCATTCCCGAGTTTCCTTGAGTATACCCCGAATATGCGGTGGCGTACAGCTCTACAGTAGGAAATGGATGGTTTCAAGTCATGGATACACGCACACGATCTTGTCAGTATGGATATCTAATACCATCACATCAACCAGCGGATGATGCACGAGTGCACGACTTGGAGCCTCTGGTGCCCTGACAGTCAAGGTCCCATTTGTCAGCAACGCTGAACCGGACAGTTTTAGAAACGTCCATGTCTCACAGGTGCCTCCGAGGTGCTACGGACTTTAACTGGCGAAATGACCGCTGACCGCTGCGATGGACCAGCAACACATGACGGTGGCGGTGACTGGTTGACTGGTTGACCGGTCGATCGATGACCCCTTAGTCCCTTGCCTAGTACCTGACGTTGGTGTTGTGAGATATGAGTGACGGAGAGCGCTCGAACCAGGGACGAAAGTCAGACAAGTCCTCAAAACGAATTAGGCCGTCGAGAGACGTCTCCATGGCCCCACTGTGTTTACAGGTGCAAGTGGGGGAAATACAGAGAGGGAATTGTGTCCCTGAGTGAGACATCGTCGCAGTTGTCGAGGAGTGCATCAACAACAACCCGCTGCGCTCACAGCGGATACAAGGGAGGAACGCACGAGGACGGGGACCGAGGCTACTCGTCTGTCGTCTCCACGTCCCTGAATGAACTGTCAAGCAAGATGCAGCGTCTAGACTCTAGACACGTCCATCGATCCCGTCGCCAATCGCCGCAATCCGAAGAGATGCGTCTACAACCGACGCAAAGGGTGTGAAACATACGGGGACTCGAAAAGGCTATTCGTCAGACAGTCACCCACATCCCTGAGGAAACTGACAAACAGGACGCAGCGTCTAGACTCTAGACACGTCCACAGATCCCACCCCTTCGATACTAGCGTGCGCAGCGCTGTACGACACGCCCATGGTGGATAACGTCGCCACCTGCCAAATTCACCAAGGGTACTGCGATGGTCGGACTCGTCTCGTGACACGAACGGGCCCCAAGATCCATATGCGGCGACGACCTGTGCTTGCGCGGGGCAACAGGCCAAGATGATTGGATAATAACCCCATGAGGAGCTGATGTCGCTCTCGTTGACCCATCCTCTTCTCGGTTGCATCCGTACGTTTGTACGTCTTCCGCGAGGTATCACCCCCACCATTGGGGGCTGAGACGTCAACGCTTGCGAAGCACGGATTTTGCCTATTTTCACGCCGGATTTTGAATGGGAGATTTCTGTTGACGGTGCCAAACGCCTTTCACGGAAGATAATCGAGGTTGTTTGCATTTACCCCAGACGCTGAGACGTCCGGGGATACGGGATGCGACTCACGCGTCAACCTGACAATACGCTATAGCCAGGCTGCGGAGAACCTCGGGAGCGAATCGAATATTTCCTGATGGAGAACGGGGCTTCCTTGGAGAGCTCGCTCGACTAAACGGCTGTCTCAGGCCACGGACCGACAACCAGCGTTTTGCAAGGATAGGAGGTGGAAAAAGGTTTACCAGGTATGTGCATTTGAGATGTTTCTCCCGCGATTTGGCATCTTGATTAATACCGCTCCCATGCCGCCGGGATCCTAGATTGGGTACTATGGGGGGTTGATAAATGGTCGTCTGACGCAATGGGCATGTTAAGTGTTTGGACAAAAGAGTGTGGACCATGTGGTCATGACATTTGTGCAATCATCTCCGCCAAAAGCCCACGCTTTAGGCAACCCTGGTGGCGAATAATGAAATAGAACCCGATTGAAATCACATCTACGAAGGTAACCCTAGTGTTGTACGCTACGGGAAGTGGGAAGAAGGTCGCGGAAGAAGGTGGGAAGCACAGGGAAGTGGATACGTGGAGAAAGATGGGACCAAGGTTTGGGCGAGGACGCGAAGCGGTGGAAGGACGGGAAGTGACGGGCATCAGTGTCAAGCGGAAATGACAGAAGGATGCCACGCAAGTGCAAGAGTCATACTGAGTAGGGAATCGCAAGAAACCGAACATGAACTTACAAGTTGGATGATACCGGCTCGTTCGGGTGGGGGGAGCATGTTGATCTGTTCTGGAGTCATGGCGATCACACGCATTATCATGGCCTGGGCGAAACTCATGAGAACGGTTTAATGCGATAAATAATTATTTGGAAAGATCACGAGGGGGCAGCCCAGGACGTATTGCGTAGATCGCAAGAAAATGTAATGTGAACGTTACCTTTTGCTCTTCTGGTATTGATGTGAGCGCGTCAGGTAAGCCAACATTATTCATCTGTGGCGTAGGAGGAGGCGGTGTTCCGAAGCCGCTAGGACCAGTATATTGGCCCTGTCCTTGTGCCACGTAGGGTGCTTGATTAGGTGGTTGAGGTGTGTGACCGTGTCCGTTATAGTGTGGGGGGGTGTGCGTCTGTGGAGTCGGCGTACGATATTGCGACAGGTGTGGAGGCACGGCGGAAGCTGGTGTGACCTGAGCAGATGACTGGGCGGACGGACCTGGTGGTGGCATGTTCGCAGAGTACGTAGTGAGCGTTTTCTGCGAGCCAATCCGTTAGGCATGCGCGACGCCAGATGATCAATGACGACAGACGTCGTGGGAGGACGCGCCATGTATGAAGGCACGTACCTGCAGGACCTGCACGTCAATAGCGTTCATCTTGACCATGAGTGCCACTAGGGCATATGCAATTTGGGGCGTCGAGGTGAGTATGGACCGCGCCTGCTGCGAGGTTGTTTTCTGTTTCACCAAGAATCATCGAGCATACGACGGACGTCATTGTAATGAATGTATGTATACGCACTTTGAGCTCGAGCATGAGCTCTATCAGCTGATCTTCTTGAGTGGACATGCCAGGTGTAAGTTAAAGGGCAAGCTTACTAAGCAACGTGTAGTCGACACCGCGACGTGCCAGTAAACGTGTCAACTGAAATTCCTTGACATGATCAAAGTAACTGTACGTCGTGCTGTCGTTTCTTTTCATAAACATGAAACCCATCTTTTACGAAGCAAGCCTACATGTCGGGTTCCATCAGGATACTGACCCCATGGAAGTAGAACGCCCGGTTACGCTTATCACTGTGATCTTCTTTGCTTGCCTGCAAGTCACAGGGATGTCGCACGCCCTCCTCGATCGCATCTCAATTGCCCATGTTCACGACCGAATTGTATTCTCCGCCGGGAACGCCGCGACCTCTGCAAAGCGGTTCGCTTCTACCTTCAACGCCCTTGCCTTATCCTTACGCGCGTGCGCCCCTTGTAGACTGGTTGTCTGTGCAAAGGACGCACGACGCAGCTCTCTTTCCAAATCAGTGACTCAAGACGCTCTCACCGATCGGATGTAAAACGCATTCAATCGCGATGAATACGGGATCAGCAAAGCACGTCTCGGCCGCAGAACACGTTCTTGCCCCCTCGTCAAGGTTGCGCAGCGTCCTCGCTTCCCATTCATCGATATTCAAATGACCACAAATACCGTTCAGCCATACCTGCCGGACGCCTTCGTTGCTGGGTGCACGTTGCAACAACGAGGATTACCGATCTGCTTTTTGGAATGTGTCGTTGGCACGTCCTCGTTCTCCTTGCCTTTTTCGGTCCACGTGGCCCATCCATCTCCCGTGTTTCTTGTTCGGTTTCTTCTTCTCGTTCGGCAGTCGGCTCGTTGGTATCCAAAAGAACCGGACCTTGTCCATGTGAGGCACCCCCTATCCCCTACCGGTGTTCGGCTAATCATCGCTCCCGCCCACCAAGGCAAAGCTTCCACCTCGAGGCATCGGGTTTACGTGACCCTCTTTCTATATATCCTATGCTTCTAGTCGCTGCGGTCATCGGTGCTAGTACTGGCGCTACGAGATCCGAAACGTTCTTTATGAATGCAGCCGCATCGAACTTCTATATGGACACGCATGCGTCGTTAAGCTCTGCAGCTCGTACGTCATCAGCAAACCCAGCGCCCAGTTGGTAAATGGCTACATTGCAACAGCACTGCAAGTACGTTTGCGTCCCATTGCGCCTCGTTATTACAGTAAGTAAGAGTACCCACGCGCCAGCCGCGAGGGGGTCATTCTCCTTGACGACGTCACGACACCACCAGCAGGCGTACGATCTCCACGATCCCAATATCCAGATCTACATGCACATGCACATACAGCACACACTCGCCGAAAGTCGATTAGCCATCTTGGGACGACGACGATCAACACCCAGCGGCACGTTGGAACTGACCGCGCAATGCCCTCGCGATATCACAACAAGCGAATATGTCTTGACTATTTTCCGACGATGTCGATCGTGTGGTTTGTTTGGTCTAGCGTCGTCTCATCGTGCCATCAGGTTATCTCCCTGGCGCCCTGGATGCTCGGGCGGGTTGGCAGGCGATGTGGCCGCCGTTTGGCATGTTGGCATGTTGGCACTGGCAACACGGGAATATGGCGGTATAGCGATTTGAAATCATGGCCTGATAGCGGCACAGCAAACCATCACGTGGAACTACGTTGGGGCGACGAGTACGGGGCGTTGGTCAGTCACGGCCACATCTTGGTATATGATCTCGGTCGATCCGGGCACGCGTACTTGAGGTACGTGTCACCTGTCATCTTGTCATCCTGTTCGACAGTTCGTTTACCGACAGCCCACGGTCTTGGCGAGACATTTTGAAGTCGCGTTCAAGGAGGCGAGTCACGTGTGCCCGGTCTGCCCGGGGACGGGGACTTGGATTTGGAACGGAATTATAATACATATCATCTATCCGAGCACGGGAGATGCAGACGCGCGCAAGATGGCATCGATCGACCTGGGCGTACATCGATGAGGGGGGTAGACGCTTGTCAGACAAAACCCTTGCCTCGGCCTTGGACATGCTGTGCGCGCGATGCTACCCGGAGCCCGCAGACGATGACCGTCTTGCCGTGTTGCACCGTGTCTTCCCGGTCGATGAACGAAAAGTGACGAATCTCAGTCTGAGCTGGGTAGTAAGCGAGATAGCATCGTGGATGTCGCAGATGCACGTTTCGCGATCGATGACAGTGTGGCCAGCATAGCGAGAGTACCGAAGAGAAAAAATAAATCAAACAAAAAGTGACTGAGCACTGAGCAACGTGCACACGTGCAAGAGGCTTTCTTGCCATGCTGTATCGTATCCCCGGCTCGGGTTCTCAACAATACCATTGCATTTCATGCGTTGGTGTCATCACCAGGATCGTGAAGCGAGTGGCAGCCTCGCAACCATGATTTTACGACAACATTCATATCCTATCTCATCTTATCCTATCATTACAGTCGACTTGCTGTAATAGCACACACGTCCCTTGCACCACGCCTTGCCATGCGCTACACTCCCAACGAAAATGGACACCTTGATGCCTGACATGACACCTGTGTCATTGCATCGCCTTACGGCAAACATCCATCTCCGAGACATGCTGATGACATCAAATAAAATAATGAAATAACGGAAAAATGTGAAATGTGACGAAGCTACAAGGAAACGACACGCCGCGTCCACCGTCACATCCGATCACAGCATAATCGTACAACACAGGAGTCCGTCCGCCTCCCCTCTGCTCAAGCGACACTTCAAGCGACACAACGTACGCGTTCGAGATGGCATGTCTCGCCTTATCAGGGACCCCAAACATCGGATCGTCTTGACTGGCGGCGATATCGGGAACGAATGTAAGAGCACGTCCAAACGCAGGCGAGGGTTAAGGTCGATCAGAGCTTCGATGGATTCCTCCAAGTCGGCCGACGTTTCTATCCATGAGGCATTTCATGTCGGGATCGGGTGCAACCGGAAATAAAGAAACAAGATACGTGTCAAATTTAGTCCCTAAAACCCCGTGTGAATGGATGCATACCTCCACGAACGCAGCGAGACCCTCCTGGAAGAAAGGACTATGAGTCAGAAATTGGAATTACCAAGAAAAGCGTAACGAGACATGGCTCAAATTATCCCCGTGCCTGGCCGCGGTGCACAGCACTTGAGCACAGCACGCCAAGGCAAACAAAGGGCGATCAAACAAGGAAATCCAAAAATGAGACCACTTG
>JBBPQG010000285.1:0-24554 GCA_038092395.1 Boletus variipes var. fagicola | reverse complement strand
TCATGCTTTTCCTCTTGACTCACTTTCCCTTATCAGCCAATAGCAATAACTGCTCTTATCTAGAGCCTATAGCATAAGTCCCTCTTATCTCTCTTATCGCCTCATGGTACCCAGTGACCACACTATTAACTACTTATGGTCAGTATAGCCTCTAGCATAGCATGGTCTGTGCACGGTCTCTCTTAGTATATATAGTTGTACTTATAGTAGTACAGACCTTAGTTTTATTCACTTGAGTTCTATCCTGAACATTCCCCTGGAGTTTCCCCTTGTTCATTCCTCTTGAAGTCCCTACTAGGGCACAATCTACTATTGTCATAAATCCTCTGTTGTCATAGGATCACATATCCTACGGACTCGATACCAAGTTCCTTCGTAAGGTACAGTTGGAATACGGATCGTTACATTGAAGACCTAGGGTCATTACACATTGAGGAAATTGGGGTTTAATATTTCATCAGGATCATACCAGCACATAAAGTTATGGAGTGTGCATAATGTGGCAGGAATGTGAGCTTGAATATCCATGTTATATTCAGCAGGAAGCTGAAACGACCAAACCCACCAAAGGGTCTAGTGTTTGAGAACTAGGGCACTAGGGGTAGTCAAGTGAGATGGTAGTTTGGGAAAACTCCAGGAGAACAAGACTAGAGAGTCTTGCTCTACTGGTTCATAGTATTTTATACTACTAGTACAAATGCATGGACCGTGCAGTCTTATCTATGTAGACTATACTAGGTATTGAGCTGGTACTACTGGATACCATGAGGTAACACAAGTTGCAATGTGACTGGTGGATAAACATACCTGTGCATGCATGTGTTGGATAGGGAGCATTAGGTGACCATGAGGACAGAAGAGTTAAATGGTTAACTGTTCTTTACTGTTGTGCAAGGTAGGGGCTTAATACCATATAAGGCAAGTGTTTGTCAACCATTTGTCAACCGTTCTTCAAGTTGATTCATGTGGGGAGAATAGTTAATGATTAAGCAATGAGAAAGGAGTAAAGAGGTGGCATCTGTGAGGTGTAGGAGGCGTTTGTAATAGGAACTGAAGAAGATGCCAACAGTGTTTTATGATGCTGAAAATGCATTCTATGATGTTCCACAGAGCTGCATGGCGTAGGTTGAAGAGTTCCCAAGGGTTTTGAGGACTAGAGAAAAAGAGTGAGATAAGGGATACATCAATCATGTAAACATACCATAGTCTAGCTTGTCACCATTCTTGTAAGTGAAAGCACACACTGCAATATGGTACCATGGATGTTGCAGATATGCTGAACCCAGCATCCGCAAGAAGGTATCTTCCATTGGGAATATGCAGGTCAGTTGAATGTGTGGTATTCCAAAGCACTGCATCAGCAATCACACCATCCCAGCTGTAATGCACAGCAATGTGTTGACAGAGCATGCTGTGATACAGGTTGAAGAGGCATAGTGAGTAAGGACTGAAGGGTGACTGTTACAGTCTACTAAAGGGGTAGTCATTTTTCTTTCAAATTGTTCTCTCACTTGCCTCTCATCTTGCTCTCTCACTCTTCTCTCACTGTACACAGTTGTATTTGTAGTGGAGTTGTCCTCCACATTACCAGATATGTTCTCTCAATTCACTTCTCTTTCTGGCTCACACAGCACCTCACCTGATACCCTATTCTGACTTCTATTCCATTTCTGTTCTGCATCTCCTTATTCGGACTTCTCTGATGTGGAACTCCTTTTAGTATTTCATATTGTGCTGCACACTATATTTTAGATCTGACTCACTGCTGTGCACCAAGTCATACATAGACAGAGATGGAACTCCTTCGGACTTCTGCTCCTTTATTTCCTTTTCTATTCTCTTGCACGGACCAGGGGCCTACCATACATAAGGACTTGCTTCGCTCTCCTGTATTTCCCCTTAAGCTAGTTCTACGCAATATCAGCATTGTTTCTAGAACCATCCTCTGAATCCCTAGTGAGTGCCTTGTCGTACCTAGGATAGGAGAGACCTGCCTAGGCTTGCATTCCTCTCAAGCTCAGCATCGTCCTTCAGTGTTACCTCGTCACCCTTCTGTCTTTATTTGTGCTATGTATCTTTGACCCATATTGTAGCATGCTCCGTCAACACTTCGCTGTGTGTTACAAAAGAACTAGCTTTTCCATCTGCCCCTACTATCACATAGAGGGCATTCCCCCATTCCACCATATCCCAATTTGGCAGATTCAGAGTACCTTCAGATTCTCCTCCCTCTTCCTCTGGTTGAACAACCCCCACTGTGGACCACCCTTCCCATTCCTCCCCGCTTCCGCATATCCACCATTTACCCGACGACCACCCCTTCTATCCTATCTGTCCCGATCAATATGCCCATCTGGATATCATTGCGGAATATCAACAATGTCAATGGGCACTCATGGATATTAACCTAAGCCAAGGTTGGAACCTCAACAACCTCCCCTCAGTATCTGAATTAGCTGCCATCCCCTCCCCAACTCCCACATCCCCTATCATTCCTGATGAGGAACCTCCTGCTATTTTTCATGACCCCTGCCCAGAACTGACTGCAGAGGACATACAAATTGACCCGGCTCTAAACGAGACCGACTGATGCAGAGTGTTACAGTCTATGAAGGGGGTACTCTTTTTCCTTACTATCAATTATGCTGCTTTGCTTGTCTTCCCTCAGACTCTGCTTTATACTCTACGGAGTTGTATTCATACTGGAGTCGTCCTCCAGATAGTTTCTTCTTTTTTGTCTATTGTTTACGTACTCACATAGCGCCCTGCCTCTGCTCTATATTTAGCTTATTCCTTCTGATCCGCTTCCACACGGGATTCCTTCAGACTTCCGCCTGTGTGGCGTTCCTCTTTTAGATCACACTGCAGTTCCGCATTATCAGGATGGACTATATGGAGTATGGTCGTCCTTTGGACTCCTGCCTCCTTTTTTCCTATTATATCTCTTACCTTACTCGCACGGACCAGGGGCCTACCATATATAAACTCTGTACTTCTCTCATGTATTTCCCTAAGCTAGTTCTACGCAATATCAGCATAGTTCTAGTGATACTTCCCGAGAGCTCCAGTGGCTAGCACCTGGATATTGGAGACCGTCAAGCCCACCTTGAGTCTCAGTTCGTCTTCTGAGATAGACTGTGGTAGACATTGCTCTAGCAGGGCCCTCTACTCGTTACTCCCCCTCCACTTGTAAACTCATTTAGACTAAGGTAACATTACGCTCTGCTTGTCACTAACTGCACTGCGCATTACAAAAGAACTAGCTTCTCCCCCTACCATTGTGTAGAGGACACACCCCACCGCCAACATTTCCCGATTCAGTCTATTCAGAGATTCTTCTAGCCCAGAGCCAGGCCCCTCTGCTCCACTCCCTCTGTCAGCACCTCCTAGTGCTAACCCATCCCCTCTTCTGCAAATCCATGAACTACCTCTCAGACACACCTTCTTTGTACCCCTCCCTGATTGCTTCTCCTCTCCTGAGGCAAAGGCAGCTTACAGACAGAAGCAATGAGAGTTAGCCAAGGTACACTGGAGACGAGGAAGAGCAACCAACTATCTTGAGCTAGACTATCAACCGACATCAATCCCTTTGGCGACACCGTTACCACCTCCCGCAGCACCTGCTCCCCCGCCGCTGTCCCCTCCTTCTGACGAGGACCTACCTGCTAGATTTCACGACCCAGACAGTGATTCTGACATTGACATTGACCCAGCTCCTGAAGATGATGAAATGGTATCAGAAAAAAAGGCTGGGCTCCCCGAGAACTTTACCAGAGAAGCCGAGGACTCTAACCAATGGCTTCTCTCCATGAAGGCCTACTTCCT
The DNA here is from genome assembly GCA_038092395.1 of Boletus variipes var. fagicola. Taxonomy (NCBI): domain Eukaryota; kingdom Fungi; phylum Basidiomycota; class Agaricomycetes; order Boletales; family Boletaceae; genus Boletus; species Boletus variipes. The sequence continues at coordinate 20,729 of JBBPQG010000285.1, read as the reverse complement.
AATCAATGATCAACTTTACATGGATACGACTAAGTCCCTTACCTTTCTCAACAAAATAAGCAAGGGCCGTGGAAAGACCTTTGCGGAAGGATGGCTGATGAAGCTCTCAAACCCAAGAGTCGCAGATGCAGACAAAACCTTCAAACACATTACAGAAGCATTCAAGTCTACTTTCGCCCCATACAATGTAGCAGCTAAGGCTAGGATCAATCTCTCTCAACTATTCCAGATTTCAGAAAGACTCCCGGATGGAACCACTAGCGATGGCTTCCCTACCTACGCTTCAAGGTTCCGTCTCCTCGCGGAGAAAACCGGGGTCGAGGACTCCGCTGCTCTAGTGGAATGGTTCCTCCATGGACTTAGCCAATGCCTCACTGCTATGGTACTCTCTTGCGAGAAAGTACCCACCACCTATCAAGAATGGATTGATAAGGCAGGGAAGTTTTCTCAACAGCTTAGGAGGATAGATGATTTACACAGGAAGGTCCCATATACATATATCCCTGCCCCCTCCTCTCGAAGCTCCGCTCGTGACCCATACACTGTGGACGTAGATGCCGTATGTCTCACCCCAACACAACGGTCAGAGCACATGAAGAGCAACAAGTGTTTGATATGCCACCAGGTTGGTTGTAGGTCAGCCAACCACTCTCGATCCGGAACCGACCGGACACAATTCCATCACAACCCTCGCTTGTCGCAAAAGTATCGCACACCCCAACAATGACGGTTGCAAAGCACAAGAGCCATATCCACCAATGACAGCTTTGATGACGTGACTAGGCAAGAAGGTAATGAGGTCCAAGACTATATAGAGAGTCTACCAAGGAAGGACCAAGGCACTGCTATTAAGATTCTCAAGACTGCATTCGAGGACTCGACAGATCCTGACGCAGAAGAGGAAGGTTACCAGGCCATGGCTGCGGTATGTTCAGCCTTGTACCAAGAGTGCCAAAAAGTAGGGATCAAGGCGGACTGCGGAGCCCAGTCCGTATGGTCAAACAGATTTTCCGCTCTCACGCCAGCAGACCTCCCCGAGGCTACCTGGAAGGAAAGTCTGGAGGATGACTCTGGCATGTACCCGAAGGATGTACCCCAGTCACAGACGATGGGGGCAGAAGCAACCCGAGGTGGGATAACCAGGGACCACCAACACATCAGGGGTCACGATGTGGGGTTTGGACTGCAACCCTCTAGGCAAGAGTCGGCCCATATCAACACAGTCAAACTAGGATTAGGGAAGGTAGCACGATGGGCCATGCACAATGAGGAAGGGACTTGGATAATGAAGGACCAAGCCAGAGGCAGAACTGACCGTCCAACCATTGATGGCAAAATGCCCCTCTTGGTGCAGAAGCTCGCCAATACCAGAACCAACCATGCAGCTAGGCTTAAGGCTCGCAGCTTAGGCAACCCGAGTCACGACCTGGGTAATGTTGGACCAGGCAAGGATGTGGATAATGAAGGACCACACCAGGATTTTTGAGAGGTGGAGAAGGGTTGACGTTGTCCTCCACCTTTATATGAAACACCACTCATTCCATATCACCAGTATTTGTATCAGGGGCAGCTTCACAATCAATCATGATTCCAGTCACTCTTTATCCCCCTGATCGTACTGCATTCAAAATTGTCGACACTAAAGCCCTGATTGACTCAGGTGCCACCGGATGCTTCATTGACTACGCTTTGGTCACAGCGTGTGGAATCCCCACTTCAAAACTAAAGACTCCCCTGCAGGCGAGCAACATAGATGGTATGCCTAACCATAACGGCCTTATACAAAAGAAGGCAACAATCTTGATGAAAGTCAGAGAAACCACCCATCTCTGAGACTTCCTTGTTATTGACTGTGGCAAGGACAACGTAATCCTAGGGCTCCCTTGGCTCCGCGACAACAACCCGGAGATCGACTGGAGTACAGGAAAGGTGCGACTAGCCGAGGCAGAACCGACCGACCCGAAATCGATGAGTGGTGAAGGAGATCATGCCGCCACTATAAACATATTCAATAGGAAATGCCAGGTAACAAAACTCTGACAATGGCAAGCATGATGGTGGACATGCACGGTTGACTTGGTACTCACTGCCTGAAAGGGGGAGGTTACACTGAAGGTTCCTGAGGTGGAACCGACCACCCGGGAGGAGGAGATTCCCGGACTCTTAGATTGTGAGAAGGACGATGATGAAGAAGAGCACCCCGGGCCCTCCATAAGGAAAACTACGATCTCGACTTCCCTGGCTCAGGAAGCAATGAGAAGCAAGGCTCAACTCCCAAGGGAGTTTGGAGATTTCAAGGATGTCTTCCAAAAGAAGGACGATGGTCCCCTTCCGCCATATCAGTCGTTCGATCACGGCATTGATCTAGATGACATTTTTAACCCACGAGTCGCAAAGGCATATCCACTCAACCCAAAGGAGCGAGAGGCATGCCAAGAATGTATTCAAGAACTTCTAAAGGCCGAACGTATATGCCCATCAAACTCTCCCCAGGCCTCACCATTCTTCTTTGTCTCTAAAAAGGATGGTAACCTGAGGCCATGCCAGGACTACCGCTACCTTAATGAGCATACCATCAAGAATGCATACCCTCTCCCGCTCATTGGAGATCTGATGGATAAGCTCAAAGGTTCTCGTTACTTCACGAAGATGGATATTCGATGGGGATACAATAACGTCTGGATCAAGACTAAAGACACCTGGAAGGTGGCGTTCATCACACCCTTCAGCCTCTTCAAGCCTCTCATAATGTTCTTCAGCCTTTGCAACAGTCTGGTGACTTTCCAGTCGTTCATGGACTTCATTTTCAAAGATATGGTGGTGGAAGGATGGTTGATCATCTACATGGATGATATGTTGATCCACTCCAAGGATCTCAAGGAACACCGCGATAGAACAAGGCGAGTTTTGGAGTGGTTAAGAGAGAACCAGCTTGGCCTCAAATTAGAAAAGTGCATGTTCGACGCCCTGGAAGTAGAATTCCTTGGTATGGTTGTTCGTGAAGGGGTCATCAAAATGGACCCAATCAAGCTCTCGGCGATCGCAACCTGGGAACCCCCGAAGTTGGTTCATGCAGTCCGTTTGTTCATCGGATTCTGCAACTTCTACCGCAAATTTATTCCCAATTTCTCTGACATCGTGCGACCGATCTTGGATCTAACAAAGAAAGAGCAGCCATGGTCCTGGATGCACAAGCAACAGAAGGCTTTCAACCTCCTCCGAAGGGCCTTCACCTCTGAACCGGTATTGAAGATGCTGGATACCTCAAAACCGTTCTACATAATAATGGACACCTCATTCACAGCCAGCGGGGGCGTATTAATGCAAAAGGATGGCAATGGAGACCTGCATCCTAGCTGCTACGTATCTAAGATGTTCTCCCCAGCAGAACAAAACTACAATATCTATGAATGAGAACTTCTAGTGGTTATACGTGTGCTAGAAGAATGGTGGCACTACCTCACCGGAACCAACCAGCCCATCACTGTGCTCACAGACCACAAGAATCTGTGCTATTTCAAGGACCCAAGGAAGCTATCTAGGCAGCAAGCTAGATGGCTATTAACGCTATAGGACTATGACCTCCTGTTCCAACATACTCCGGGGGTTAACATGGGCCCTGCGGATGCACTCTCATGTAAGGACAATGTGGAAACGGCCAACGACAATGCTGCCGTCTCCCTACTGCCGGTAGAGCTTTTCACTAAATGACTTGACACTGACCTCTGGACTTCTATCGAGAAGTCATCCACTTCCAACCCATTCGTCATTTCGCAATTACGCTCACTCCATGAGGGTGCATTGGGCATTCCCCATTTCTCTATTCATGATTGGCGTTATGAAGATGGGATTCTTTACTTCAAGGATCAGGCCTACATGCCTGAAGATCACCAATGCGACCTCCTCCATGTCTTACATGATTTGCCTCCAGGCGGTCATGGCGGGTATTACCGAACAGTCAACCTCGTCCAACGTGACTATTGGTGGCCTGGCCTCACTGCATTTGTGCACCGCTTCATCCAAGGCTGCGCAACCTGCCAGGCCAACAAGGTCATCACTCATCCAACCGTTCCCCTGTTGACTCCTCTCCCCATCGCCTCCTCCCAACCTTTTCAATGTGTCTCTGTTGACCTCATTACGGACTTGCCGCCATCGCATGGATATGATTCTGTCATGGTCATGGTCGACCATGGCCTTACAAAGGGGGTAATTCTGACCCCATGTCACAAGAGTGCGGACGCTGAGGGCGTCACACAACTCTTTTTTGAAAAAGTCTTCCCACGGTTTGGACTCCACAACAAGATAATCTCGGACCATGGTCAGCAATTCGCCTCGGCCTTCACTCGAGAACTGGCCAGGCTTCTTGATTATGATCCACTCCTTTCCTCTGCTTACCACCCACAAACCGACGGAGAAACAGAACGGGTCAACCAGGAACTTGAGAGTTATCTTCAGATCTTTTGCCAAGGTAATGCCTCCCATTGGTCGGATCTCCTTCCAATGGCGGAGTACTGTCACAACTCTTCCGTCCACTCCATAATGGGAAAGACTCCATTTAGCCTGATGATGGGGTATGAGCCACGTGCCTACAAAGAAGGCGTGTCTGAGGGGTAGCTTGTGGATGCGTGGGAGAGGGGAAGGGTTGGCACTAGGAGGTGCCAACGGGGGAAGTGGAGCAGAAGGACCTGGCTCTGGGCTAGAGGAATCGCCGAATAGACTGAATCAGGAAATGTTGGTGGTGGGGTGTGTCCTCTACGCAAAGGTAGGGACAAGGGAAGAAGCTAGTTCTTTTGTAACACGCAGCGCAGTTAGTGACAAGCAGAGTGTGAAGTTACCTTGGTCTGAACGAGTTTACAATGTGAGGATGAGGTAACAAATAGAGGAGCTTGCTAGGTGAAGTCTACTACAGTCTATCTCAGAAGACGAACTGAGACTTGAGGTGGGCTTGACGGGTCTCCGATATCCAGGTGCTAGCCGCTGGAGCTCTCGGGAAGTATCACTAGGACTATGCTGATATTGCGTAGAACTAGCTTAGGGAAATACATGATAAAAGTACAGAGTATATATACGGTAGGCCCCTGGTCTGTGCGAGTAAGGTAAGTGATATAAAAGGAAAAGGGAGGCAGGAGTCCAAAGGACGACCATACTCCATATAGTCCATCCTGATAATGCGGAACTGCAGTGTGATCTAAAAGAGGAACGCCACACAGGCGGAAGTCTGAAGGAATCCTGCATGGAAGCAGAATGAAAGGAAGAAGCTAAATATAGAGTGGAGGCGGGGCGCTGTGTGAGTACGTGAGAAAGAATAAAACAAAAAGGAAGAAACTATCTGGAGGGCGACTCCAGTATGAATACAACTCCATAGAGTGAGAGATAGAGTCTAAAGAGAAACAAGTAAAGCAGCATAGCTGCCCAAACGTAATGAAGACGGAAAAAGTGTACCCCCCTAGTAGACCGTAACAGGAATCCCCACTTCAAAACTAAAGACTCCCCTGCAGGCAAGCAATGTAGATGGTGTTACACTTGGTCTGGGTAGGAACAAGCATAGCCTTTGAATGGTTAAGGGACAAGAGCATCAAGTCAAAAGTACAATGAGGACTTTATAGAAAGGAGGGTCAAAGGTCAAGGGTACCTTGTGGGGGCATCCACACAAGGGTCAAGGGGACTGGGCTGAGACCAGTAGTTCAAGGGTTCAAGGGAGCTGGGCTGGAACCAGTGGAGGGCAAGGCAAGAGCAAATAGATTGTATACAGTACAAGAAGACAAAGGAGCTCAAGCATGAGGAAACGCCAGAGTCATATCTATGGCTTATATATGTTGGATATATAAGTGTTAAGGGTAGGCATAGAAAGAGATGGAAACCGGTGGAAGAAATGATGACTAAGTAAGTGGAGACCGTCGGAATGCCGGCGGGAAGAACACATGAGAGGAGTATGTCATCATAGAAGAAAGAAAAGATAAGTCCGTGGAGAGTAAACGAGATGCGTCATTGATATAAAACAAGAAGGAAAAGAGAGAATCATAACATTACCCCCATACTAGATCTGAAACACCATTGAAAGACCTCAGTACAAACTCGAATACGAACAGCTGGGAGACCCAGTTATGTTGGCGTATCCTTCGTCATCAATAACATCATCCAACTCTGGAGACGGTGCAGAACAGATGGGGGAAGCAGACCTCCTAGGGGAAGGAATGGGAAGACCTCATCCAGAGCCAGAGGAGCAGCGAGAACGGGAAGAACGAGAAGACAGTAGTGCCAGATGAAGAAGAAGATCCTCATTGAGGGGTCCTGAAAGAATCAGGTGCAGGAGTTCCTTGGATACGACCAGAAATGCACAATGCCAAAGTTCCTCGGGGATGAGGAGACCTAATGGAAGATAATCTGTCGAGGAGGACAGGGCGGTGAGTAGTGATAGGACAATTAGCTTGGCTATGTCCAGGAGCCCATTGATGACAACCCATGATGGGACATTGATAAATGGGACAATTATGATGGATATGTCCTAGGCAGTGGCATTGGTAACAAGCTTCGCTGTATCTGGGGTCGGAGGAAAGGAGAGGAGGGGTATGAAAGGCACCATGAAACGATCTACTCTGATAGTTATAGGTTTGCTTGGCTTCGACTACAGCATGTAGTTCCTTGCGGAAGAGGAAGCTGACAGGGTAGATGGAAGTTGCATGGAGTGATAAGAGGAGGAGGAGGACGACTCGTCCACGCTGCATTGTAACGGATAGACCCCGGTATTGGTGATCCTGGAGGTGGCGAGTTCTACAGTGTATCAGTCTATATCTTCAAGGAATTCCCCGAAGTCCATCTGGTACATGACTTGATGGAGTTCGCATAGGATGTTCTGCTGAGTGGAGTTTACCCAGCCTCGATCTAAGCGATTGGTGGCAAAGGTGGTGATATTGTTGGTGACGAGGGAAAGGCGTTGGGTCTGCTGGAAGGCTTTGTATAAGGCAAGGAAAGCGGAGTTCATGTTAAGGTGAGCGTCGATGGGTAAGGCCATGCCGGTGTCACAAATGTAACAGGCAACGCTGTTGGTGTAACGAGGGGAAGGAGTTCCTTCCTTTATGGCGTTGGCGAAGATAGGGATTTCGACAGCGAGGACGGGTCTAGGACTGGGTACAGGAGGAGTGGGGAAATGAACACGACGGAAAGCTATGGGAGAAGAAGGGACAGGAGCAGCGATAGGCATAGTAATTGGTTCTGGAATGGTGGTGGTTCCCGGGATGTCTATGGGATGGAAGGTAACGTGGCGAGTAGCGGGTTCGGGAACAGTGACAGGGTTAGAACTCCATCCAGGTTCAGCAATAGTGGAAGAGGGAGACGAAGTAGTGGAGGCAGTGATGGAGGATTCAGACGAGATGGAAAGTTGTTCAAACGACATGGTGGGTGACAATGAAGAGGGTTAGAGTAGGAAAACGGAGGGGTGAAGCTTCTTATAATCATTGAGAATGGACTTTGAATGATTCAAATTCCATTCTGGGAGCCAAGAGTCTTCTTCGGCTGAGTATCCTTTCCATCAGATCAGGAACATTTGGTTTTTAGGAGTTCTGCGGTGGTGCAAGATCCATTCTACTTCATACTCTTCTTCGCCTTTGATAAGGTCAGGTGGTGGCGCAGGGAAGTTCTTTCTGTGGGTAGAGTTTTTGTGATAAGGGGATAAGAGGGAAGCGTGGAAGACCGGGTGAATCTTCTTGTCCCAAGCTTTCAGTAAGCGGAGTTGATACATGATAGGAGATAAGACCTTGGTGATAATGAAAGGTCCTTCTTGTTTAGGGGCAAATTTTGGGTTGATAACGGAACAGTGGAGGTTTCTGGCTTCTAACCAGACTCTGTCTCTGAGGGAGAATGGGACGAAGCCTCGATTATTCTTAGAGGCCATGACTTGTCTGGTGAGTTCGTGGGAGGCTAGGGCTTCGTCTCGAGCAGTGGAGAGATCCTTGAGATGGGTTTCTATGGCAGGAAGGGAAGTTTTGGCAATTACCGAAGGAAGGGCATGGGGTTCATATCCCATCATGAGATAGAACGGAGATTTGCTGGTGACAGAGTGGGGGCGGTGATTGTGGGCGAATTCGGCATGAGAGATTTTGTCAGCCCATGAGGTGGGGTTGCTTCCGCAGAAGATGCAGAGATAAGTTTCAACTTCTTGGTTGACATGTTCTGTTTCTCCATCAGATTGTGGGTGGTAAGCAGTGGAGAGGGAGATGTTGTAGTTCAGGAGTCTTCCTAGTTCTCGAGCAAAGGAAGAGGCAAACTGTGGACCTTGGTCAGAGATTATCTTGTCATAGAGGCCAAAGCGGAGGTAGACTTTGTGGAAAAAGAGAGATGCAACTCCTTCTGTGGTGATGGTCTTCTTCATGGGACAAAGAATTACCCCCTTAGTAAGTCCGTGGTCCACCACGACTAAAAGGGAATCAAAAGAGGAGGAGATCGGGAGATCGGTGATAAGATCGCAGGACACTTGTTGGAAGGGGTGTGTGCAAGAAGATTTAATGGGGGTGAGCAGCAGTATGGTGGGATGGGTGTTTGACTTGTTCTGTTGGCACGTGGAGCAGCCTTCCATGTATTTATGGACGAATTGGGCCAAGCCAGGCCACCAGAATTCCGCGGAGACAAGCTGACGGGTTTTAAGAAATCCTGGGTGACCGGCGGTTTCATGGTTGTGGCAACGCTCAAGGATAGAGTGGTGGAGAGATTCATCGGGGGGAATGTAAACTCATCCTTTATAGGTGAGGACGCCTGCAGAATACTGCCAGTCAGAGAGGCAGGAGCGGAAAGCGGGAGGAATAGTGCCGTCAAGTGATTGCAGGGCTTGGAGGACTAAGGGATCAGAGGTGAAACGACCAAACCCACCAAAGGGTCTAGTGTTTGAGAACCAGAGTACTAGGGGTGGTCAAGTGCGATGGTAGTTTGGGAAAACTCCAGGAGAACAAGACTGGGGTGTCTTGGTCTACTGGTTCTAGTATTTATACTACTAATACATGCGCACAGACCAAGCTGTGCGAGATAAGAGATACATATGCTACTGGCTGAGGCTGTACGTATGATAAGAGCTATTAATGCCATAGGTTGATAAGCATACCTGTGCTATGATGTCATAGATAAAATCACGTGACTAGTCATGTGATATACCATGTGTTTGTCTAGAGCGTGTATCCATGTGGATCAATATCGTGGGAGAGTAGTGGCCTTCATGGGAAAGTAAGCAAGTGGAGCATTAGGATAAGAAGTGTAGTGCATCTGTAGTAGATGCGACACTTGTGTCTTTTCTGATTGAAATAAGGCCTAGAAAAATAAGAAAAAATAGGGAAATGTAACAGGAGGTAGAGTGGGAAGCAATGTGATGTGCCAGGATAGAGTCAATTAATCGAACGAACATGGAGGGAGGGAGCAGGGTAGTTCCCTGGTTGTCATCAGAAGCAGAGGGGAGCATATCACGCTGATGGGAGAGTGCATCAGGTCCAGAAAGAAGAGATCCAGGTACATGGATCATTTTGAGATTGAAATCGGCGAGGTCTAGAAGCCAACAGGCTTGGCGATGGTTAAGATCCTTAGGTTGCCTAAAATAGGTAAGGTTTTTGTGGTCGGTAAAGACCTGGATTAGGAAAGAGGCGCCATGGAGATAGTGATGCCATGCCTTAAGAGCGTGAATGATGGCTAGGAGTTTGTGGTCATAGATATCATAGTTTCATTCGGCAGGGGAGAAGGATTGGGAGAGGTAGGAACAGGGATGCCAATCTCTGTTGGTGTCGGTTTGGAGGAGGATGGCGCCAGTGGCATACTTGGAGGCATCGGTGGCAATGGCAAAGGGTTTGGAGTGATCAGGGAGTCGGAGGACAGGTTCTGCAAGGAAGAGTTCCTTGAGATGGGAAAAGCAGTGGTCACATTCATCAGACCATTTCCACGGTTGGTTCTTTTTGGTAAGATCGATAAGAGGTCTAGCGATGGTTGAGTAGTCTGGGATAAAGCGTTGATAGAAGTTGGCGAATCTGAGGAAGGAGTGGACTTCCTTCAGAGTAGAAGGGACAGGCCATTTGGAGATGCCATCTAGTTTCACGGGATCCATGGCAATGCGACCCGGTTCCACGATCATTCCAAGGTATTCCACTGTATTGGTGGCAAATTGGCATTTCTCCAGTTTCAAATGAAGGTCAAGTTCTTGCATGCGTTGAAGGACTCGTTTGGTCTGTTCAGCATGGGTAGCTTCATCGGGGGAGAAGATAAGGAGGTTGTCCATGTAGATGACGAGCCATCCTTCGGCGATCATGTCTCTGAAGGAGTTGTTCATGAAGCGTTGGAAAGTGGTGGGGGAGTTAGTGAGTCCGAAGAACATCACAAGGGGTTCAAAGAGTCCTTTATGGGTGATGAAGGCGGCTTTCCATTGGTGTCCATCCTTGATATGGACATTGTTATAGCCCCATCGGACGTCAAACTTAGTGAAGACCTTAGCGTCTTTGAGTTTGTCGACAAGGTCGGAGATTAGTGGGAGAGGGTAAGCATCCCGAACAGTATGCTCATTGAGGTATTGGTAGTCTTGGCAAGGGCGTAACTTGCCATCCTTCTTTTTGACGAAGAAGAAGGAAGAGGCTTGAGGAGAATTCGAGGGGCAGATCTTTCCAGCTGCGATGTTCTCATCAAGAAAGTCTTCTGTGGCTTTCTGTTCAGCAGGGGAGAGAGGGTAGACCTTTCCAATTTTGGGGGAGAAGGAGTTGTTAAGGTTGATCTCATGATCATAAGGACGAGAGGGGGGAAGATGATCGGTAGCCTCTTTGGAAAAGACAGAGGCGTAATCAGAGTATTCGGGAGGTAAGGTAACCTTGGGTTTGGCCTTTTCGGCAGCGGCGGCGAGTTCGGTGGTGGTAGTCAGTTTAGCGATGACTGGAGAGTTGTTTGGGAGGTATCTGGATCCACATCGAATGATATGGTGGATGGCATAGTTTTGTCGGGCACAGTGCATGTATTGTATCTCAGTTTCTTGTCCAAGATATTCATAGAGTCTTTCGTCATAGACAGAGTCAACGTTGATATGGCGCAGGAGTCAGGAAGAGGCTTTAGAGAAGAAGCCATCATGTCGTTTTTGATCAGCGACATGAGTTTGGTAGAGGTCGGAGGATTGGTCAGAAGTTTCAGGAATGGAGAGGGTCTGAGTTGACCAGTTGATGGAGGGGTTCATGGCCTTAAGCCAGGGGAGTCCAAGGATAGTGTTTTCTTGTCCACAGTTCATGACATAGAAGAGAACCTTGTGGGCAATGCCTTTGATGTTGATGAAGAGGAGGGAGGTGTATTGGACATCGCCTTTCTGGTTGGCAGATTGGTCAATGTTTTGTACATGGATGGGAACATCAAGTTTCATGGTGGGGAGTCTATGTTTTCAAATGAACTGCCAGTCAATGCAGTTGATGTCTGTGCCACTATTGATCAGGGCAGCAGTGTCGACGACTTTCATGGTATGCGAAGGGTCAATGAGTTGATTGGGGATTCTCATAGACCAGAAGACATCGATACTAGTACAGGAGCAACGGTAGCAGGAGGGACTCACGTCGACTGAGACCTCCTCTTCAAAAATCCTGCGAGGGGCAGGAGAACAACACCTTTCTAACGGTGGTTTCATCGTCATCGTCCTCAATCTCCTGGAGTTGAGGGAGTTCTTCTTTGATCTTCCGAACCTTTCATTCGGTGGAGGGGAAAGTAGGACATTCATTGGATCTATGGCCAGTCTTGCGACAGTGGAAGCAACGTCCTTCTTTGATGCAGCGTTGGCATTCTTCAGGAGTCATCTTAGAGAGGTGGACGGCATCAATGTCCATAGTGTTGGGGTCTTTCTCCTTTCGAGAGGAGGAGGAGGGAGCAATGTATGGAAGAGGAGCGTTCTTTCCTTGACGAGTGACTTTATCGGTACGGTCAAACTGTGCTTGGAACTTCTGGGCTTTAGAGATCCATTCAGTGATCTTGTGAGGGACAGTATCCATGGAAAAGATTTGGTGCATCAAGCCAGCAGGGATAGCAGAGTAAAAGTACCTGATGAGGACTTGGTCATCGGTGATCTCAGAGATGGCAGCGTGGTTGGAAAACTGGGCAATGTAGGAGTCTAGGGACGGTTCCCACTTACCGCTCTTCTGCTTGACCATCTTGGTGGTCATGAGCCAGGCAAGGGAATTGCCTTTAACATTGCGTGTTTGAACGAGGCGGTAAACTTGGTGATAAAGTCTTTGTATGTTCCGAGGGAGATGGTGGTGCCAGCGGTGAGCTTGGTGATCACAGCTTGTCTAAAGGTGGTTGCCCATGTGGCAGCGGTTCCTTTGGTCATGTAAGAGAGGGCAAAGGCGACCTTCTTATTGTCAGTGTTATAAATGTCCTCATTGACGAGGAGGTAGGTCACGACCGAGCTCAACCATTGGTTGGCTTTGTCATAGGACCCATCAAAGGGTTCAGGGGTCCCAAGGCAGAGTTCAGTGGGTCTAGTAGACATTAGTGGTGGGGAGAAGGGTCTTGGATTGAACTGAGGGGTTGGTCCAAGGGGAAAGGGGCCAAAGGGTGGAGGTTGTCGAGCTGTGGGAGTAGGAGATGGAGGAGTGGGAACACGAGGGATGGAGAGCAACGATGAGAAGGTATGGGAAAGATCTAGTTCTGCTGCTTGTTCAGTGCCAGATAAGATTGGTATGTCAGGGTCAGGAGAGACGTTTTGAGGTTCTTCATCAGGGGAATCAGAGATCTCAGAGTTAGGGAATTCAGAGAGTGGGGGTTGTTGAGAGAGTCCCCAGATGGAGTGAGGGATTCTAGGTGGTTGCGAAATTTTGGCAGCTTACAATGGTGGTAGCTGGCAAGGCACGCTTGAGCTTTTGTTACGCTTGGTCTGGGTAGGAATGAGCATAGCCTTTGAATGGTTAAGGGACAAGAGCATCAAGTCAAAAGTACGACAAGGACTTTATAGAATGGAGGGTCGAAGGTCAAGGGTACCTTGTGGGGGCATCCACACAAGGGTCAAGGGGACTGGGCTGAGACCAGTAGTTCAAGGGTTCAAGGGAGCTGGGCTGGAACCAGCAGAGGGCAAGGCAAGAGCAAATAGATTGTACACGATACAAGAAGACAAAGGAGCTCAAGCATGAGGAAACGCCAGAGTCGTATCTATGGCTTATATATGTTGGATATATAAGTGTTAAGGGTAGGCATAGAAAGAGATGGAAACCGGTGGAAGAAATGATGACTAAGTAAGTGGAGACCGTCGGAATGCCGGCGGGAAGAACACATGAGAGGAGTATGTCATCATAGAAGAAAGAAAAGATAAGTCTGTGGAGAGTAAACGAGATGCGTCGTTGATATAAAACAAGAAGGAAAAGAGAGAATCGTAACAGATGGTATGCCTAACCATAACGGCCTTATACGAAAGAAGGCAATGATCTTGATGAAAGTTGGAGAAACCACCCATCTCCAAGACTTCCTTGTTATTGACTGTGGCAAGGACAATGTAATCCTAGGGCTCCCGTGGCTCCACAACAACAACCCAGAGATCAACTGGAGTACAGGAAAGGTGCGACTACCCAAGGCAGAACCGACCAACCCAGAGTCACCAAGTGGCGAAGGAGATCATGCTGCCACTATAAACATATTCAATAGGAAATGCCAGGTAACAAAACTCCGACAACAGCGAGCGCGATGGTGGACATGCGTGGTTGACTTGGTACTCACTGCCCAAAAGGGGGAGATTACGCTGAAGGTTCCTGAGGTGGACCCGACCACCCAGGAGGAGGAGATTCCCGGACTCTTAGAATGTGAGGAGGATGATGATGATGAAGAGCACCCTGGGCCCTCCATAAGGAAAACTATGATCTTGACTTCCCTGGCTCAGGAAGCAATGAGAAGCAAGGCTCAACTCCTGTGGGAGTTTGGAGATTTTAAGGACGTCTTCCAAAAGAAGGACGATGGTCCCCTTCCACCATATCGGTCGTTCGATCACGGCATTGATCTAGACGACACTTTCAACCCATGAGTCACAAAGGCATATCCGCTCAACCCTAAGGAGCAAGAGGCATGCCAAGAATTTATCCAAGAACATCTAAAGGCTGGACATATACGTCCATCAAATTCTCCCCAGGCCTCTCCATTCTTCTTCGTTTCCAAGAAAGACGGTAACCTGAGACCATGCCAGGACTACCACTACCTTAACAAGCATACTGTCAAGAACGTGTATCCTCTCCCGCTCATCAGAGACTTGATGGACAAGCTCAAAGGTTCTCGCTACTTCATGAAGATGGATATTCTCTGGGGATATAACAACATCCAGATCAAGACTAAAGATGCCTGGAAGGCAGAGTTCATTACGCCCTTCAGCCTCTTCGAGCCTCTCGTTATGTTCTTCAGCCTTTGCAACAGTCTGGCGACATTCCAGTCGTTTATGGACTTTATTTTCAAGGATATGGTGGCGGAAGGATGGTTTATCATCTACATGGATGATATGTTGATCCACTCCAAGGATCTCAAGGAACACCACAACAGGACTAGGCAAGTTTTGGAGCGGTTAAGAGAGAACTGGCTTGGCCTCAAGTTAGAAAAGTGCATGTTCGACGCCCTGGAAGTAGAATTCCTTGGTATGGTCATTCGTGAAGGGGTCATCAAGATGGACCCTACCAAGCTCTCAGCGATCACAACCTGGGAACCCCCAAAGTCGGTTCGTGCAGTCCGTTTGTTCATCGGATTCTGCAACTTCTACCGCAAGTTCATTCCCAACTTCTCCGACATCATGCAACCGATCTTGGATTTGACGAAAAAAGGGCAGCCGTGGTCCTGGATGCACAAGCAACAGAAGGCCTTCGACTTCCTCCAAAGGGCCTTCACCACTGAACTGGTACTAAGGATGCCAGATACCTCAAAACTGTTTTACGTCATGATGGATGCCTCACTCACAGCAAGCAGAGGCGTATTAATGCAGAAGGATGGCAATGGAGACCTGCATCTGAGCTGCTACATTTCAAAGACGTTCTCACCAGCAGAATGCAACTACAACATCTACAATAGGGAACTTCTAGCAGTTATATGCACGCTAGAAGAATGACGACACTACCTCACCGGAACCAACCGGCCCGTCACTGTGCTCACAGACCACAAGAATCTGTGCTACTTCAAAGACCCAAGAAAGCTATCTAGGCGGCAAGCTAGATGGCTATTAACACTATAGGACTACAACCTCCTCTTCCAACATACTCTGGGGATTAACATGGGCCCCGCGGATGCGCTCTTGTGTAAGGACAACGTGGAAACAGCAAACAACAATGCTGCTGTCTCCTTACTGCTGGGGGAGCTTTTTATTAAACGACTCAACACCAACATCCAGACTTCTATTGAGAAGTCATCCACCTCCAACCCATTCGTCATCGTTCAACTACATTCGCTCCACGAGGGTGCATCGGGCATTCCCCGCTCCTCCATTCATGACTGGCGCTTTGACGATGGGATTCTCTACTTCAAGGACTGGGCTTATGTGCCCGAAGATCACCAACGCGACCTCCTCCATGTCTTACATGATTTGCCTGTGGGTGGTCATGGCGGATATTACCAAACGGTTAACCTCATCCAGTGTGACTATTGGTGGCCTGGCCTCACTGCATTTGTACACCGCTTCATCCAGGGCTGTGCAACCTGCCAGGCTAACAAGATCAACACCCATCCAACCATTCCCCTGTTGACTCCTCTCCCTGTCGCCTCCTCTCGCCCCTTTCAATGTCTCTCAGTTGACCTCATTATGGACTTGCTGCCGTCGCACAGATATGATTCAGTCATGGTCATGGTCGACCATGGCCTTACTAAGGGGGTAATTTTCACTCCATGTCACAAGAGTGCAGACGCCGAGGGCGTCGCGCAACTATTCTTCGAGAAAGTCTTCCCATGGTTTGGACTCCACAATAAGATCATCTCGGTCCACAGTCCACAGTTTGCCTCGGCCTTTGCTCGAGAACTGGCCAGGCTTCTTGACTATGATCCGCTCCTTTCTTCCACTTATCATCCGCAAACTGATGGAGAAACGGAACGGGTCAACCAGGAACTCGAGACGTATCTTCAGATCTTCTGCCAAGGTGACACTTCCTGTTGGTCGGACCTCCTTCCAATGGCGGAGTACTGTCACAACTCCTCCATCCACTCCGTGATGGGAAAGACTCCTTTTAGCCTAATGATGGGGTACGAGCTGCACACCTACCCATGGATTGGAACTATGTTCCTGCCTGCCCTCGAGAAACGACTCGGGGACCTTGATGAAGCCTGACTAGAAGCCACTGCTGCACACGAAAAGGCACAAAGGTATATGAGGGAACACATAACCTCAAAATTCAAGCCATGGAAAGTCAGAGATAAGGTGTGGCTCAAGGGCCGCAACCTGAGACTCCGCTACCCCTCCAAGAAACTCGCCCCTCGACGGAAAGGACCGTTCAAGATCACACAAGTCATATCGCCCGTATCTTACAAGCTCCGGCTCCCACGAATGTGGAAAATTCACAACGCCTTCCACGCCTCCCTTCTCACCCCATATAGAACTACCACGGAACACAGGGACAACTTCATCCCACTTCTGCTGGACGTTATAGACAGAGAAGAGGAATTTGAATACAATCAGATCCTAGCCCATTGGGGCTCTGCTCAATGCCACCATTACCTTGTTTTGTGGAAAGGATACCCATCCTCCGAAAACACCTGGGAACCAGAGTCCAACCTGGGACACGCCACCGACCTCCTAGAGGAATATAAGGCAAGGGATCCCCTCGCTTTTCCTCCATAACCACCACATACCACTCTCGTCGTTCTAAGTGTTGAGCCCTAGCTCCGCTACATGTTGTCAATTGCGTCCTCCTATGTCCACATCATCCCAGCCGACATCCCCATCTGCATCCACCGTCTCCCAACCCACTCTCACCAAATCCTGTACTGCGCTGTCCTCAAGAATGCTGCCGCCTCTATCGCATTACCCTCCATTCCTGCTTACCGGGACGTTCCAATACTCAGATCCTTGGTGGGCATATTCCATACCTATGCCACCTCCCATACTCTCCACGCCCAGCTATTTCCAGATGGGACCCTGCCTGTCTATGCCGCTGCCATGGAACAGTCCATCCACGAGTCACGAGTTGCGATTCTCAATGCACTCCACGACCATGGATTCGATGACATCTTTTAGGGACTCCCTAGACCCCTCTTCGCACATATTCTTAGACCAATACTTAACACACTCCCCTCCAACCTATGACAATACTATTTTGACGATGACAAGAATCACCCATGGGATCGGGACACTTGGGCCCGGGACAAGGTTGACGGATCTAGGAGAAGGGAGGATGGAGATAGTGACACAGGGTCTGCCTCAACAGATTGAACCGCCTCCTGTACTCCCATCTCTGTGCCACCTCCACCAACCCCGGCCTCTCGTGCTCCTACCGCAGGACCAACTGATGGCGGCAATGGAGGAGCTAGCGGCGATACTCGCCCCTGAAGTCTTTCAGAACTCCCCACATCCTCCGATGAGGTTCGAAACTTCCTCTCCACAATCCCCCTTCTCGGAGCCACCACCCCACCACCTGACAACGTCATTCTCCCTGCCTGAGGGCACCCCATCTCACCATCCCCCAGAGCAGGTTCTCATAAGCTCAAACGGACTAAGGCAACACTTTGGTTCAGACTCCCGTCTTCTGCCGCACAAGCTGTGGGAGGCTCTACTAAAAGACTGCGCAATTGCTCGCGCGCAGACACACCCTATCCCACCTCCGGTAGATATAACAAGGATGCTGCGGCGTCGCCCTTGCCAATGCCTGGGTCCTCCCAAAACCCAATAGATGTCGATTCCATCATCCTCCCTCCTCGCTGTCCCCTCGCTCGCTGCTTCACCTGCTGCGAATTCAGTCATCTTCACCCAGATTGCCCTCGCTATCAATGCCCGTTCTGCCTCACCACAGCGCCTGGACATATTCAAACTTTCTGTCCACGCCATCGCTGCCTCTTGTGCGGGGAACTTGGACACTGTGAGGAGAACTGCGTAGTTCGTCGCAACCCCCAGGACGACTACAACCTGACCGATTACGAGGTGAACAAAGGAGACTGTGACTAAAGGGGTGGTCTCACAGGTGCTTCAACCGTAAACAGAGGGTAATGTTATGGTCTACTAGGGGGGTACTCTTTTCTTGCATTCACTATGCTTGGGCAGCACTGCTGCTTTACTTGTTTCTCTTTAGACTCTATCTCTTACAGTCATTCCCCGGCAAATGCGACAACTAAATGATATTTGGCTCGTACTTGACAGCAATAAAATTTTACTTTGTTAAAGTAACTAGGTTGGATTATTATCACCAAACTACTATAGAATGCACAAGTATTATATGGATCATAAGTGTTGCAGAGGCATGATGGTTGAAATCAGAAAGTACATGCTTATCCTGGATACCCCATCAACTGCGACAACGCCCAAAAAGGGTTATCACAATAGATTCTTCACTTACTGTTATCTGTTACGTTGTCTTGCGCTTATCAGAAGTCATGCTTCTGCACTCCCACCATCACTTTCATTGCCTTCACCATCTGACATGGACCCATCTTGTGTGCATTGGATTTGGGATGGCCAACCATGCTCACATTGATTGAGTCGACGGAGTCATTGTTCTATGCTGGGGACCTGGCGAAAAAGCTTGTGCCAGGTGATCTAGCTGTCTTTGGTATATCTCGCTTAATTGATTATGATAAGATGAGCACCACTTCCTCTTCATCTGTGCACAAACCAGTGTCATTCTGGCACACCACAATGTCTCGAATCTGTTATATTTGCACTTTGGGCAGATTACTATGACATGTCACCAAATGTTAATATAAATATTTTTTGAGATCCACTCTGATCTTGGGCTACAGACTACAAACAGCAATTCTGACAGCACCATCTGCAAATCAGAAAAAGACAACGAGATACTGGGCTCAGATTGTTCTGTCCACACCATTTCCCAGTATAACTACTAGGTATATGACATGTAATGGGACAGGAAAACAACCTAAATAGGCATGTATGTTAGAATTGTCGCACTTGCCAGTGTTGTCGCATTTGCCAGGGGATAACTGTACTCTACGGAGTTATATTCATACTGGAGTCGTCCTCCAGATAGTTTCTCCTTTTATATTCATTTCTTACATACTCACATGGCGCCCCACCTCCGCTCTATATTTAGCTCCTTCCTTTTGTTCCGCTTCCATACAGGATTTCTTCAGACTTCTGCCTGCATGGCATTCCTCTTTTAGATCACACTGCCACGTCCTGCAGTTCCGCATTATCGGGATGGACTATACGGAGCATGGTCGTCCTTTGGACTCCCGCCTCCTTCTTCCTTTTATATTACTTACCTTACTTGCACGGACCAGGGGCCTACTGTAGAAGGTACACTCAGTACTGATACGAGTCAGGACTATATTATGTACCTGTAGAAGGTACACTAGACATAATGAATACAGGGTAAAGTGTATAAATGAATGGGTCTCACCTCAGTACTGATATGAGTCAGGACTGAGGTGTAATCTACGCGTCCGAGCGAAGGTTATCTATCTGATTATGTAATACGGGTAAACCCGAGTCCGTTTGAATCTAGTGGTCCGTAGCAAATACACAACACTCCCCCCTCAAATGGAAGGGTGTAATCTGAGTTCTTGTGCGAAATGTTTGGCTTTAATACTAGGTAATGCTTTCGTAAGAGTATCAGCAATCATGCTGTTCGAAGGGCAATAAAGAAAACGAATAGAGCCATTCTCGACTGAGAAACGAATAAAGTGGTAACGTAGGTCAATATGTTTCATGCGGGCGTGATAGCTACCGTCTCGTGTGCGCGCGATAGCTGATTGGTTATCCCCATAGAGGACGGTGGGGTAAGCCAGAGCTCCGAACATTTCTTTGATGAGATGACGAAGCCAAAGTGCTTCTTTAGCGGCGTGCGTAGCAGCAACGTATTCAGATTCGGCCGTTGACAAAGTGACCAGTTCCTGTTTCTTCGAGCCCCAGAGAATTGCTCCCCCATCGATGAGGAAAGTGTATCCCGTGATTGCTCGTCAATGTTCCTGAGTGGCTCCGTCTGCGTCAACGTAACCCACCAAACCTCTTGTCTGCGTCCCGAAAGTGAGTGCGAGTGACTTCGTACCAATAAGGTAATGATAGATTCATTTTATCGCTTCCCAATGTTCCCAGCCAGGATTAGAGTTGAACTGAGATACATACGATGTGGCAAAAGCGATATCCGGTCTAGTTCCAGTAGCAAGGTGGATTAGCAAACCAGTAGCTTGACGATAGGGTATATTTCGCATTCGCGCGATCTCACTGGTGGTTTTCGGGGATTGGGCTTCTGACAGTTGTACATGCGGATCAAGTGGTGTAGTGACCGGCTTCATGTCGGCGAAATTGTACTTAGCTAGGATTGCAATGATATATGGTTCCTGAGAGAGGGATATAGTTCGAGCGGCGCAGTCTCATATGACTTTCATCCCTAGCAACCAGCTGATAGGTCCGAGATCCGTGATACGGTACTGGGTTCCAATTTCGTCTTTGAACGCTTTGATGAGCATTGGGGAATTCCCAGTAATTGTACAATCGTCGACGTGCAAGGCTAATATGAGGATATTGTCACCAATGTTGGCAACGAATACTCCCCAATCGGCTTCCATCCGTGTGAAACCTAAATCCTCTAGTGTACTCCGTAACCTTTGGTACCACTTGAGAG
>JBBPQG010000284.1:0-24581 GCA_038092395.1 Boletus variipes var. fagicola | reverse complement strand
CCAAGGAAGCCCGAAGTGTTTGTGTTGAACAGCTCGGACACTTACCACGAAGTCAATGTCGAGGATTTTTAGCTCCGTCCTGCCGAGTGACATGTCCACGGAAAGTGCTGCACGCAATGCTAAAAATGTGGTGAGTGGCCATAATGCGATACGGCCAGCGCGCGTGTGAGGTGCAACAGCCAATAGCGCAGCTACGAAGGTGCAAACTAACGGAGGGAGGACATAAGATACAAACGTGATACCATCGATAGGAATTTTAGTTGACGGAACACCAAAAGCATTCCATAGAAACAGCACAATAAAGGACATGAAGGTTGTGAACGACATATGGTCGGATCGTCTGGATTGCCCCTGGGATTTTTAATATCGGACACTGTCCAGCTTGCCAAGCATTGGACAATTGCTGGCCATGTTTTGTGGCGTGATTACCCAACAAATCGACGGTTTCCTCCGTATGAGGCCTGGACAATCGTGCGCTCCCGGAAGAGGGTTAAAGTTTTGCTAAACAGTTTGTAGTTGTGCTTGATTTAGGACCCCGGAGTGCTCTATCAGAAACGAATATCTAATCAGAACATCGGAGGCCTAAATGATAATGATGTTAGATAGTGTACAAACATACAACATCCAGCCTCACCTTGCTCCTCCAGAGCGTCAAGCTCCTTGAAGAACGAAGGAAGATGGATCACCACGCCGTTTCCGATGAGTCCAATACATTTAGGGTGAACGAGGCCTACAAACGCAATCGACGACCACACTATGATTGACATCACATCATCTTCTCGTACACACCCCTCAAGAGTAAGTGAAAAGCCAAGGTTGTCGGGTCTTCTCTATGCCGATCGGCGCGACGACGGTATGACCCGCGTTGTTATCACCCGCACAACGAGCGAATGTTGGCTTGTGCAGAAAGGAGGTCGACGAGTTTACCTTTGGCTTTGTCGCCCCATTGCGCGCCGAGCACAACGGTCACTGTACCCGACATGAGTCGTGTGTGAAATGTCGAGAGTAGATGGGAACCTACCAGGCGTGACCAGTATTTCAATGTTCTACCCCACATTATCAGTGTCAGCGTATGAGAGTCGGCCGACTTGACACGAGCCAACCCGATTACCGCCAGATATCGCTGTTGGCGATAGTGAATACATTTTGCCAATAGGCTCATCTGTCAGGTGAAAAAATAACACCCAGACCTTATTAGAGAGGCTATCAAGGCTGCGATAAGCTCGCCGACCCTGTGAAACACCCCTCCTTTAGAGAGAAAACCTAGGTGATATTTTTTTCGAGGACATCCGAGATTCGTAGTACTACTCACCATAGTCGGCGCGTTTGGTCTCCAAGCCTTCACCCAAACACGGTATGAAATCGATCAAGCATGATGGATTTTTTGATGTTCTATCGTGTTGCGATTGAATCAAGGTTGGCCGGCTTGACAGTGACACGAGCAAACCCGGCGACCCCGCCACAAGCAAGTTGTTGTCCGAAAAAGGCAATCAGACCTTGTCCCGGTCTTCTTCCAAAGCGGGAGTGATCAGGCATGCCGACCTTTCAGTCCAACCCGCTGAATTCCTCTCCATTACAGACAAGATTGAAACGACACCCTGTTTTGTTTGGGATACCGTTCATACTCGTCATGGTTGGCGCGTCGTTTGGTCTCCAAGCTTTCACCCAAACCCGGTACGACTTGCATGACAAGAAAATCAAGCAGGCAAGTTCACACCATGTTCATTACGCGTGCTTCCACGCCGTTTTAACACCCCGTACAGTTATCTCGAGAGGAAGCCCTAGGACTCGACAGGTCGAAGAAGAGGTTTGACATTCGAGAAGAGTACTATGTGCGTCTACTGGTTCTCTGCCCTCTCGAGCGGCTCGTCTCAAACACATGGTCTAGAAATTGAGTGCTGTGGGTGAACAGGACTGGGAGCCAAAGAGAATTGCTCGACCGAGAGATGTGCCGGAGTGGGGCGTACCGCCGACCCGACCCGATGTGTTTCCAGATCAACTTCCTCCGACTAAAGTCAAATAGCAACTCGTATGGAATTGGCTCGGACACTTTTGGGACTATGGCACGTCCGTGGCAGGATTAGGTGACGGTGGGCGAGTTGGGTACGTTACGGCCGGGAACGCTCGCCTTGTTCCTGACGTTGGCGGCCAATGCCTCTCTGGTATTATCCGAAGTGATAGTTACCTTCGGGCACCGTACTACAGAGATGGTCATTCCCTTGCTTCACATTGTGATGATGCATGAATGGCTGGATTGATTTCTTTGTACATATGAATTGGGTTCCATCTCTACTAATCCAACGTCGCTTGATCGATTAGAGTTTTAAACTTAGCGTCGATGTTGACAGTCACGGTGACATAGTCGATACTCGTCCCATCAACTAAATGGGATGGGATAGCTGCAAAGACGTATTGTAATGTTACAAGGGGTTAATCGTTCCCACTATGATGATGATGATTCTTGCTCGGATGTCACCGGGGGGATCGGTGGTTTGATTTCGCCGAGCACTGCTTGGTGGAACAGCTATATGTACCATGCCACAAAACTTTGCTTGGCCCGCACATCACCAGTGTTCAAGTCTATTTGTGAGTACCTCGAGGCTGATTGCCGACGTCCTACATTCCACAGGTACATCTTTTCGTTCACACCCATGAGAAACGTGTGTGCCTCGAGGCTCACCTTGGGTTACAGTCACGAGGGTACAATGAGTAGTATTCTCTCTGGATTCATTGTACCAGAGCGACATGGATTTCCCTTATCAGCCACGCTCGGAGGTGTCGATGCCTCTCTCAAGTGTTCTGCGTTGCGTTACCCCGTCTCTCCAGGCGGGGTGACCTTGATCTTCATTCACGGTGTCTCAGGCCGTAAGCTCAAATGCCTTCTACAGACTCATGTCCAACCTATTTCATCCTTGACAGACAAGGAACAATACCATACAGCTATCACAAGGTTGCTCAGTCTCAGGGACGTGGCTACCTATGACATACGGGAGATATGGTCGATTGATTTTCCAAACCACGGCGAGGCAGCCACCCTGAATCGCCGTCTTCTTGACGAATACAAGGCCCACAGCGGGAAAGATGAAGGGACCTGCAGTGAGTACCTCCCTTTGCATCCACGATATTCATTGACCCATCCTGCTAGCAACGATGGACATCGCTGCCTATCTACACGCCTTTTTATCACTGCCACGTTTCAGAGGTCACAACATCGTCGGTATGGGACACTCGGGCGGTTGTACCGTTTGGTATGGCCACCTTTCCTTCATCCCGATTATTCCTTGTTGCTGAGGGATGATCGTGTTTGCTAACGCCAGGGTACGCGCATTGACCATGTTTACTTCCGTGTACCCAAACGCATTGATCCTTCTCGAGCCGACACTCATGTTTCCTTCCATGTCCCCAACAGACCCTCGTTTGATTCACGGTGCTGCCAACGTCCGCGGGGCACGTGCCAAACGTGACACGTGGTCTTCCCGTGCAGAGTTTAGACATTGGCTCGCGACGGGTGGGAAGAGTATTTGGTCTCGATGGGACCCGAGAGTACTTGATCTGTATGTGGTACGTGCTAACGTCCGGAGGGAAGAAACCATATCGTTCAACGGGTTGTCCGCTCTCTAGGAACACGCGCTTGAAGAGGTGGTGTCGTCAGAGGGACACGGACCGTATATCACACCCAAGCTACGCAAGGACGAGGAAGCGGTCATGTACACATGTCAGGCGCATACGATCTCGCCCTCGCAGTTCGCTGCGGTGTGTACGGCGCTCAACGAGGCAGGCAGGCATGGTGTACATATCATCTGGGCAGAATTGGAAGAATTCATGTACGTGGTCGTGATTTTCGTTATATCTTCGGACCATGATGACCACTGTCGTACCTAGATCGAAAACGGCAAAGGCCGAGATCTTGGATGCAGCTGGACACCGGGTAAAGACGCAGCGCACAGTTGCGGGGTCTGGACATCTCGTGGGTTGTGCAGTTTTCGTTGTTTGGGCTTTTGATGACGTTGGTGTGGGATAGGTTCCGCAATTGAAACCGGATGGGCTTGGAGATGCGATGCATGAGGTACTTGGACTGATTGGGAGTGGGACAAGAGCTTTGCTTTGAATCTACACGTTTATCGGATCTGCACACTCACACTTATCAGTGTTCTTGAGACTCCTTATGTCTTGGGGCGGAATGTCACCTAAAAGTACCACAAGGAATGCCTCATTTCGCGATGGCCGTGAGACAACGTGGAGAATCGGATGTGGTAAGGATGTTATCGGAAGAACCGGCATGATGGACAAAGTAGTAAAATTTAATGGTTGTTTGGGGTATTTAAATTTTTATTGGTGTCTCAGTAACATCATGGAGCATACGGCACTTCACTGATACTCTGACATGTCCAGGTGCTCGTTACACGCTGTACCAAGGTGTCATTGGACAACTGGTCCAGGAATTTGTATAGTAAGGATGTCTTTGGCACCCTGTTTGAAAATGCGTTGCTCCAGGATAGCGGTTCGCTACTGGTTACCCCCTCGGCGAGTGACAGCGATCCCGACGGATGTTAGCGTGACCCATCAATACATAAAGCTATAGCTAATCAGTGATCATGCAGCGAAAAAAATACACACATTTACTCGACTCTCGATGGTTTTGGAAAAAAAGAGATTTACCCCATCAACAGGGTCGAGATCCAGGAATATCATCAGCAAATTCATCGCTTGCACAGGAGCCGCAAACGAAGGCTACAAGGACAAAGTATGGCCAAGATACAGCAAAGACATGCTAGATAATTGACCTTGGTGATGAGCCCTGTTGATCCCGCCTGCGCAGGAGGTACCAATTGCTGATGACGGGCTGTGGATGCAATCATGCAAGTAGTTTGACGACGAGTAGGCACAAACAGTTACGAATGCAAACGAGACTTGAACTAATATTATGTAAGTAATAGTAATACACGACACGAGAACGAGAAATGGAGTTCGCAACTTCCAATGCGAGGCGATTGAGCGACTTTCTTACGGGCCAACTTTCAAGCCACATCTTGGACCCATTAGCGTTATCGCTTCACGGATTTCCTGTAGGTGTGTGATTCTGTGTTGATATCCACAGCAAATCCGAGCCCAACATCACCGCCCCACTGCCGCCGGTTGACTACCACCCCCGAACATGTTCCGCAGATTATCCATCGCTCGAGATCGTTCGGAACCGACGTCGCCTTCAAAGTCTCCACCCAGTTCACCAACGAGACGTTTTCATACATTCTTCCTACATCCGTCTGGCAGCAGATTCACCGAAGATTCTGTTTCGGCAGTCTTGAGTTCTGAAACAGGAAGCGACGCCACGTCCCTTGGAGTCCGTAGTAGCGCTCATTCCGTGCCCCCATGGAGCGGCTTGCGTACCCAGCCTTTTAGGCTCCAAAAATTGCGTCGGGCTCCTCTACCATTTTCTCGATCCCCGCCGTCTATACATGTCGACGAGTTTGTAGGTGATGCTTCGTCAGAAATTACCAGTAGTTCATGGACTGTAAGTCTTGCATATCGCCTGCGTCGAGAATGGCACTGACACATCATGTTTGTCATGTTGACAGATGGCATCAATACCAACACCCCCACTGACGCCAGCTTCGAAACAATCGATATCGTTCTGTCCCGTGCCACATTCTGCGGAATCATTCACAGAGTATGACCGGCTGCAGGTGCGGTCGGACGAGAACCCTTCGTTCAACCTCCTCCGCGGCGTTGCACCTCAGAAAAGTCAGCTCTGCAGCGAACTCTTGCACACCTCTCTTCCTTCCGGCCGTGACGCGATGCGAGACATCATACCTCGCAAAAACGGGTTCGTAGACACTGTCATCGAGGCATACAACAATCATCGGGGCCTCATCGTGCGTCCGGATGATGTTTGGATAGCAATCATGACGCAGTTTAGTTTCTTCGTGAATGGGCATGCGGAGGCGCTTCGCAAGGTGTTTGTCACCCACGAAGGGAAACGCGAGTTGGTCATCGAGTCGAGCGGAAGCCGGTATACCATGGACACGGCGTCCATGGTGGATCGTATGACGGCATTGCTGCAAGAGCAAATTGCTGACCCTTCCCTTCGTGACTGGATCATGCCGGATTTCACGACGACGACCCCGGTGGACAAAACGACATGCGCTATCGTGATGATGGGCGTGATGAAGAATTACTTTGCGTACAAATTTACCCTCAGATGCGGGATCCCCAAGGTCACGCTCGAGGGAGAAAAGAAGGACTGGGAATCCATTCTCCACCGTCTCGAACATCTCAAGAGATATGGCATTCAAACGATCGCATGGTACCATCTCCTCCGACCTATTCTCACCCGTTTCGTCACTGCCTACGATCATCCCACCCATCCAGACAACCTCGATTTTTGGAACAAGATCGCCCATCGGGAGCTAGGAAGCGGTCCACAATGGTTGTCAGGATGGATCACTGCGTTTTGCGTCTTCAACGAACACGGTCAATGGCAGGGCAACACCCTCAACGAAGAACGGATCCGGGAGCACGAACCCAAGAAACTCCTCCGACCAGCCGATCCACTTCAACTAACCCCTTCCCACTTTGCTGCAGTCTACACGATTCGGGAGCGCGCACCGTATCTTGCGTTGGACGGTTTTCCGTACCCCACGATCGAAAGTCAGGATGTGCCATGTGGGTATGTGTGTATGGATGTGATATTGGACGATAATGGGGTGATGATGGAGACGATGTTGATTGCGGGATCGGTCGGGGCGCAGATTTGTTCGACGGAGAAGACCGAGTTATTCCGGAATGGGTTGAGGGATACGGTGAGACCAGTGTCGGCGTGGTGGTATTTTGTCAAGCGAATGGGGGTTGTGGAGGAGTATGAGGACGGCAGCGGCGACGAAGACGACGAAGACGACAACGACGACGACGACATGGATAGCGAGGTTTAGATCGGGATGGTCCAGAGTGTTTCTTGATGTCTTTCCAGAAGACGTGTCTGGTACGTGGTCATTTTCATTTTTTTGATTCGTCGTTGGCCTATGCTTGTTGCAAGTTATAAAATATTTATTTGCATACCGCAATTATCATACTGTTCCGTACGTATATGTAAAACGCGTCAATGCTCTGAACTCTGTGGGCGCCTCGAGATATGCCAGCATGTAAAAATCCCCGATTAAAGATACTTAACAGAGCACGAATTTTCGATTTTGTTCAATGCATCGTATAATTTACGTGCAAGAAACTCTTCGAACGCGTTGATGTTCATCAGCGGTTTGGCAAATCGAATCTCGCCTTACTAGCGAGGACCTGCAAAGCATTCAAGGAACCAGCACTAGATATACTTTGGGCTGAATTGGTGAACCTGGCACCTCTGATGTCTCCCTAGAGCATCAAGGGAAAACCGTGACATTCCACTTGAAATACCACTGGGATGCTTATGCCTTCCGCACTGATGACGACGACGATCAAGGTCGGGAATCCGTACAATGATCGATGGACAACTTGGGGTTCAGTCACTCGCACGCAAGCTTTAGAAGGAAAGGGAAAGTTTGAAAGGGGCCCTAACTACATCAAATATATGTGTTGGTCCCTGGTATCGTGTTTACAGTAACCTTGGTCGCATTTTTGATCACCCGGTCGGTGCACGGAAGAACGTGAATCTGTGCAGTGCTATTATCAGCCTGATGAATGGATTCTGTACCCGGACCGACGGACACGCTGGCGTCCGAAACTGGTCACCTAGCTATAGTGAGACCAGGGCGCTCAGGAGCTCCGCACACTTGGGCCGTGAGAATATGTACATCATAAACTCGTCGGATGTTGTTGACATTAGGTGCTACGCGGTCCCATCATCTGAGTCATTTCCGGCATACCGTGGGTAGGGTACTTGTGACTGTTCTACATAGATGGTTGGACAGCGTTTTAGACAATTTCAAAGGACTTGATTTGGATGGCTGAAACTTGCAAGAAACTTGAATGCAGACGAGGCGATAATGCCCGCGGAATTAGATGAAGTTGAAACTGAGCCTCAGGTGTGTGCATGTGTTTGATGATGTTTTCAGCGAGTTTTTCGTCAATGTAAGCTTCGGTTGAGTCGGTTCCAGGGAATCCAGGCTAGGGTAGGTGATCTGGATTGTAATTTCTACTAGCTTAGCGCCGCTGATACAGGATGAATACAGGCCGGTGTTTATCTGCATCCTTTTGACGCAGTTGCGACAACCGTGGTATTGGTACACGCAAGGTCGCCGCTTATCTAACTCGGAGTAATTAATGTATATCTAAGCTCCTGTTGAAGTCGCGCCTAGCTGCGTGTCTTCTGTCCTTTCCACCACCTGTATCTTGTCTGACACGATGTCCGCAGAGTTTGATATCATCTTTGCCGGAGGTGACATTTTTCGTACTCTCCCTCGCGTGCGCTTTGCTTATCCCATACCAGGTGGAACAACTGCGTGTGTCGTGGCAGGGAGATTAGCTGCCGCCGACCCCTCTCTAAAGATCCTCATCATCGAAAGTGGTCAGCATACGCGCGACCTTGCACGCCATGTCCAGCCCTGCAGATACATCGAGCATCTCGCGCCAAACAGTACCACTGTCTCCTTTCATGTCGCCAAACCAAGTCCGCACCTCAATGGACGCGCTGCTGTCGTTCCATGTGGTCGAAGTGTGGGTGGCGGTTCCGCTGTCAATTGTGAGTCGTAAGCAGCGGATCGCCTGTGTCGTGCTCATGATGTTCTCTCAATCAACCACATCGTTCTTGGTCTTGGACGCAGTCATGGCATACATGCGAGGTGCCGCATCTGACTACGACGATTGGGAACGGTTGGGAAACAAAGGATGGGGCTTCACTGAAGTCCTTCCTTTGATTAGAAAGGTAAACGAATCAGATTACACAACGAAATGAATTATAATCAGTAACATAGCTCGAAACATTCACACCCATATCAGACAGACCAACACATGGTTACTCGGGACCGATCCAGATATCTACTGGTGGAGCTAACTTTGAAATTGGAAAGCAATTCTTGAACGTGGGTAGGGTCTATGATCCTGGCCGTCCACAGGTGGACGATCACAATGATTTCAGGACTGCAAATGCGTATTGCGTGGGTATTTCAATTTAGCTCAACGTAGTCGACACGCAGATTTACCTGTTTTCCTTCTACTAGCCGGCTTACAAGTAAGCATCCAGTGAAAAGGCGAAAAAATATTCGCCAGCTAATCCTCTAGTACTGATCAAAGATATATTGACCCCGTGACCGGAAAGCGTTCCGACGCTGCTTCCCGATATCTATATCCGCACTCTGAAAATGCGAATTTAAGGATTATGGTTGGGAAACGGGTCAGGCGCATCATTATGGAGTACGTCAGGCCTGAAAGTATTGTGTATTAATTGACCCACGGTATTGATAGGAATGGACGTGCAGTCGGTATCGAATATATGACAGAAGAGGATGGTGGGGAGCTCGTTACCACGAAGGCCAGCAAGTTGGTTGTCATTTCTGCTGGAACCCTTGGCTCCCCAGCCATTTTGGAAAGATCAGGGATTGGCACACCGTCCGTGCTCGAGAGGCACAACATTCCTCTGCTGGTTGATTTGCCTGGTGTCGGGGAAAACTATCAAGGTATGTCCGGTACAGCGGAGATTCCTCGTTTCAGATGGACCATACCACTTTACAGACCATTTAGGCCATTGTGTGGCGTTCTACGGATCAGATGAGATCGAAACGATGGATGATATTTGGAATGACCCACAAGCAATCACTGGTGAATGGTTTATTCAGCTCTTTCGTATGAAGCCGTGATCGTGGGTGATGTTGACATGGTTGTCAGAGCGACTGCATGAATGGGAAGGAAATGGGACAGGGAAGATTGCCCACAAGTTTGCCACCAGGTTTCTGCTCAACCCGTGGATTACTGAGCATTTTCATCAGTGGAATCGAAGCCATGCTTAAAGTGCGCCCGACAGCTGCGCAGTTGATGTCCACTGGGCCTGCGTTACAATTGCGATGGGAAACGTTCTTTGAACACAGTCCAGACAAGCCTTTAGGCGTCATCGGTGCATTTTCTGGGTAGGTTGCGGTCGCATTCTTGGTTTGCGCTCATCACCTTGATGGTCTTTCGTTAGTTTCCCACTGGACCCAAGTCACTCAAAGCTACTTAATCGGAAACTCTTCTCGACGATGTACTATCTTGTAAGAGAGCTTGTAAACTCTGTCTACCACCTCTTTCATTGGCCTTTAAGCCGTACCCAGAGTCGCTTGGTAGTGTACACATTACGTCTGGAGAAGACACAAACTCGCCCCTTGAATTTGATCCCCGATATCTTTCTGAGTACGACCTATATTTTGCTACTGTGTACCGTGCTCATGAAAATTCTTCCCAGACCAGGCGATATTGCAGAACTCACTTTGTTGTATAAAATGGCACGCGAACTCGCCAGGCGTATGCCCACATATCGAGGAGAGGTAGCTGCTTATCATCCAAAGTTTTCCCCTGGTAGTCCTGCCGCTTGCAGAGAAACGGACGACTCTACGCCAATGGATGCCCCAGATATTGAGTACTCTGATGTGGACAATGATGCTGTTGTGGACTTCCTTCGCGAGACGGGTGAGTTGTTATGACCAGTTTCTTTTTCATTGCTGAGATCTATTCCGCACAATGATGGTAGCATCTACGTCGTGGCATTCGGTCAGCTTCCTAATGTGTTTTTTTTTCTTTCGAATGCTATTAATGAACGTGTGGATGGTAGCTCGGGACGTGTGCCATGAAACCGCGTGACCAATGTGGGGTGATCGATGCACGGCTGAATGTATACGGCGTGAAAGGCCTCAAGGTCGCAGGTATGCAACATCAACACCTACCTACACTTTTTTGACTGTGCGCTTCTTAGACATGTCCATCTGCCCGACGAATGTTGGAAACGTACGTCACACCGCATAATGTTCAAGTTTGAGGAAACGTGCTGACCATTCTGATCAGAATACATACTCTACTGCTTTGTTAATTGGGGAGAAGGCGGCAGTCATCATTGCAGAGGACCTGGGGTTGAAAGCGTAAGTGTGATAAACAGGGGAAGGCTGTGACACATACGGAAATGTAGCTAGAGGCGGATGTAAGTGGTCCTTCCGTCGAAACACCAGTTCCCTGCAAACACAAATTCTTGCATCTCCAACTCGGGCCGTGGCCATGCTTACTGTTACATCATGCCTCCCAATGATGCACTGTTACCATGGACATGCAAGTCGTGTTTTTTTTTCCATGCTGGTCCTGCTCGTCGCCGGGCTTGTCGTCAGCATTTACAAACGCCACGTGCAAACCGTGGTGGATTCCAATGTAGGAAGGAAGTATGATGGAGAGCATGGTGTTCCGGTTACTAGGGCTCGGTCCGTCCGCTCGGATATCCCGACGATGATCACGACGAAGTACCAAGTACGTGGCTCAGACTTGATGGTAAGACTGCGTTGACTGACGTGGTGCGAACTGTACAGCTAATAATATTTATAATCACTGCATCGCTCTTCACTTTCCCTCGCTCCCATACACTGTCAATGTGAGAAGGATGGATTCACTTATTGTGCAAACGTGCATCTTGCCGCACTCACCGGGACATACAGAATATATATAAAGAGTCTGTGCTAGATATGATTTGTGCTGAACTGAACGACTTGCCACCTCCGGTATGACTTCGGCTTGAATTCGCAAGGTGAGGCAAATCAAATTTCTCATGCTCCACAGCCTGATGATGAAAGTTTGCGTAGTCCATTCACTTTCACTCCAGACACGCCTTGAGAGCGCGTTAGTGTCCAACGTTCTTTGAATATACAGTATGTTGCCGATCAGACAAGGAAGCTGGTGCAAAACAAGCAGAGCTTTGTCAAGCTCTTGTGGCAAAACTTCCGTGATTACTAAATTTGGAGGCGCTACAATGTTCACTTCGACGAAACTACTCACGAAGTTCAAAATTCTAGTATTCCAGTGATCACACGGTGACTGCAGTGTGTGAGCCCAGATATACATAGCAGTGTCGGCGATATCCGAGTAACCAAGGGCTGATATGAAGCTACTACTAAGGCCCAAAAACCATACTAGGTACGACCCCCCCAACCTCCGTGGTCCACGAATGAGAATGATCAGACCGCTCCTTGGACAGACGCACGTCACTCTCATTCTGTTCACAACATTCGCTCTTGCTGCTCTTCATAATGTCACCGTCGACGATTCTGTTTTGACTGGCACCGTGATACCCCAGTATTTGCCCTTGGCATCAGCATGGAATCAGGGCAACACTTGTATGGGTTGTGCCGCTCAACCAGATCCTGCCATGGCATACAATGGCACATGGCATGACGCTAGCTATTCCCTACTCAGCGGACCTTTTCTAAGCTTCGAGTTTTCGTTTGCCGGTCAGTTCTTCGATGTTTAATTGCAAATCCTGCGTTTATGAGATGGGTCACCACAGGAACTGCTCTGTACATATACTTTATCCTCGCAAATGCTCCAAATTTCTTACTCTTAACTGCTGCCACATCCGTCAACGTCACCCTAGACGGCGTCACTTTTCCCCCGTTTGTACACTTCCCGACCCCAGGCGCCGGTTACCAATACAATGTGCCGGTCTTTGCCACCGAGTCCATCGCTTCCGGCACGCACACTGTGACGGTACAACCTATCGTGCCTACCAGTGCACTGAATGACTCAGTTTTGATGTTGTTTGACTACTTGATTTATTCGTGAGTTCTTTGGCTCCTCTTGCATTAGTCTATTTTCATGGGAATCTCGTTAGTACGGATGCGGATGACGTTACGACGACGACTGTGTCATCCGGCGTTACGGCTACCACGTTGGTGATAGCAAACCCGAGCTCATCATTATTGCCAACCTCGCCTGTAATGTCAGGCACTTCTTCTGGACCAGACATTGGAGCTATTGTCGGCGGTGCTGTTGCAGGTGTTGGTGCCGTTGCGTTGGTGGTCACATCCCTATTGTGCTATTGGCGATACAAGAGACGCGTTAGTGGTCAATCTCATGTAGCAGAAGCCACTGGCATGGTGGAGCCATTTGTCTCGTCTCAGACAGCTCCCACCCCGTTCGATGCAAACTCACCGCAAATTCACCAGACGCCAGTCGGATTCCCTCCCTCCCAGGTACGAAAGTGGTTTTGCCGTTCTATTTGGTTGCCTTGACTTAATTGTTTGATAGCTTGGGTCAGGAGGCAAGACAAGAAGAGTTACATCAGACGTGACAGTGCAACCCCTGGTCCCTCCTTCCTCTAGCCTTCCATCTACAACCGGTGCTTCATCTAATAATGTCACCGCTATCATCGAAGAGATTGGAATGTTAAGGAGCGAAGTTGCTCGTCTTCGTACACGTCAGGACCAAGAACGGAATCTTGTTGAGGTTGGATCGGTGGCACCACCTGATTACTTTTCATCATAACACAGGCGGAATTGTGTTCATTTCACAGGTTTTGGGTCAGTATACCCGCCGTTGTTCATGCATACAAGTAATGCATGTAGCGGCTTTACATAAATAATGTAGGAAGACACATTCACTTCAGTACTACGTCGTGTCCTCCGGTGTGTCATTCAATCCGTCCAGCTTACTCCAGGGTTCTGGATGTAAATGGTACACAGCCTGAAGGCTCATGGCTCCATATCACGATGCAGCGGGTGCATGAGTGTCGCTGGGGTCCCAAGTTGTTCTAACCTGTGTGTTCTGAGGTCTCCGTCCCAGGCCTTGATACATTTACGAATATTTGGCGGGTCGTTCCGGATATTTATATCCTTGCTGGCATGTGCTTCAATGAGCTTGTTTTATTGGTAGGCAAAGGATTGCTCACTTTTCCGTTATCGTTGGGAGGAGAGGAGAGCCTTGGGATGGTTACTTGAGAGGACGTTGAAGTCACGTCCATAGCGAGTATAACATACGTTTGATAGAACAGAGTTGAACGTTGATTATTGACTGGTACAGACTTAATAGCGGGCAGTGTTACGCCATGTCATCAATGACTTTCTTCGGAAATGAACATTGTTTCAAGCTGTTCCTCAATACCCACAAAACTCTCATGTTCCCCAGTCAACTGTTCCCTTTCCTTCCTACCCTTGCAGAGATCCGAGTTGATACGAATGGCAATATCATTCCTCTCACATTCAACGTCAATGCTGCTTTTCCTCTTGAGATCTATTGCGCAGGTTTCTCGAACCTCGAAGGATCGTGGTCGTGACGTGTGGCGTCGTTTGGGGGAAAGAGATGCTTGAGGAACTGAGGGGTGCTAATTTCGGGTAATTTACGGTAGGCGGTGGACAACCATCCTATGGTCTTCTTGGATAGATTTTGGGGGTCTTTTGAATCGTTGCAACGCGTGGCATTGTTTGAGGGAAAGAGATCCTTGAGGAACTGAGGAATTTTAATTTCGGGTGGTTTTATAGTCTGGTGACCAGCCCGTCTATGAGGTACCTCGATCACGATGAGGACCGTCGATAGACGGTCTGGTAAATTTCGTTCGAGTTTAGCGGGCTGCGCGGATTCCCACGTACACGTAATCGTTAAGCCTAGTTTGGAGATAGATTAGAGCCACGTGATGTAGGCTAAGTCTTGGCTAAGTCCACCATATCGCGGCGTCGATCTCATCATCATGAACCGCAGCTCGTCGTCGCGAGGCTCTGTATCGAATCCGACATGTACCTGCCATTCATCGTCTCGATTGTCGCCAAACGAGCATATTCAACGTGCGATCGACATCCTGCAACGCGCGCGGCTTTCTCTTTTGACGGCCCTCATCAAAGTGCTGGATCCATCAGAAGAGCATTTTGCCACCCACAGAGAGCGATTTTATGCTTGTACGAAAGATCAGCCGACCGGAAAACTTGCAAAACTGCTTGACAGGATCGATGAGGACCCACGAGGTCGCACCCAATTGTTCACTTGGATGGAACCGCATATGATCGCACGAGTAACCCGGAAGGTGTCCGACGAGATGGACGACATCAAGGATATCTTACGAGTGAAGATTACGGATATCACACCCGGTTTCTTGGCGAACTGGGACATCACCTCGACCATTGGCGGAGCCATCCTGGAGCGCGCACCGGTCCTGAGCCGAGTCCTTCGCAGTGCTGCACAAACGGAGCGGGCGAGCAGGGAGAATACCACAAAGGACTGCACTACAGTAAGCGTATGTTAATTCATTCATTTTCGCTCTCATGCATCGATTTGTTGTGAAGCCGTGTCTAGTTCTCATGACGCAGCTTGCCAAAGCTCGATCCAACTGCAGTCTCTATTTCGCTGCTCCCTTTACCCTTTTTTATGGGCGAATGGCGCTTCGCGACAGATCATCGAAACCCTTGCACAATGTGGCCTTTGTATCTCATTCACATCGCTGTCTGCGCTCCTAAACCAGCTGGCATCCCGGTGTATCGATCAGGCGATCCACGTTGCTCAACGCCCCCACATTCTCTGCTATGACAACATTAATATTAGTATTTGTCGAGCAACGCTTGTCTGCACCAGCAAAGATTCAATCCGGCACATTTCCGATATTGTACGAGATCGAGGATGCAAACTGGGATGACATGCGACTTGCTCCAATGCTCCGGCGTGCGCACGAGGCCACGGGACTTGTTTTCAATGCCGACATTCGCCCGACAACGCAACAAGTACGAAGCATACACTACCAATCTCGAATCAATGTTATCGGGATTCTGTTACAAGGAAGTCCTGCATTCAAAGACTACGAACATCGCTTGTCGCCAACGCTGAGGCACGAGGACCGCCACAGGCTTCCGAGAGGACACAAGACAAAACAGTACCCCCTTCGCACTTCGACCATCGACGAAAGCTCTGTGTCGGGCAATATTGCAGTAATCAATGATGTCTATATCAACCAACTCAAGATGACACATAGCCGACTGTCCGACATGGCAATTCCGAGCATCAACGATCAATCTACGAATGCTCGAATTCGAGGTGCAAAGGCTCTCCGAACAGCAGACATCAATCCCTTCACGAGGCTTCAATGTTTCCAGCTTGGCTTTGGGTGGTGCACAATTAGACAAGCTCTGAGCGCATCTATTGCGTCCGGTTCCGAGAGCGTTGAGAGGAATTTGGTCGGAAGGCGAGTGCCGATGTCCTCAAGTGCGCGGGCCCGTAACTGGTCGAAGTTGTAATGCAGGATGAGTTGTGTTACAGGAGAAACATCCATTGTAGCATCGATATCGGCACGCTCATGGGAGGTCGAGATGAGCACCATCAAATCCAAAATTGAAAATTCCTTTAGTTATTTTTCACGAGTAATAATCTACTATTCTTTATTGCCAATATGATTACGTGTACGTGGGAATCCGCGCAGCCCGCTAAACTCGAACGAAATTTACCAGACCGTCTATCGACGGTCCTCATCGTGATCGAGGTACCTCATAGACGGGCTGGTCACCAGACTAGCGTTGAGTGGCAAACCGTCGATAGAGTCTGGCAAATTTCATCGCCGTTTAGCAGGGTCTGCGGGCACGTGAACACTCCAACACTGTTGTTCATCAAATCCCGTCTAGGGATGGTGAAGGATCAGGAATCTGCGTTGGTATGTACCAGTGCAGTGCTGCATGGGGGCGATTATAACGCGTAGTCTGAACAATCCAAAAGGGTTCGGCGCTGCCCGATTCAACGCGGCAACCTCATAGACGGTCTGGTCTCCAGACTAGCCCGATTGGCATGTGCCAGGAGCACACCTATTCATAGGTCATCTCTCCCCGCCCGCCATCTCCCACTTAGCAACCAGCTCGTTCCGGGTCGTGCACGCATACCCCTCTGTGGTCACCTGTGAGGCTATCGCCCGGAGTCTAGTCACTGTTCATTCTGCCTGCTCCCCAGACGTCACAGCTGGGAGCTCCCTACACAGCACTGGAAGGATATCGGTTGGGGTAGCGGTTATGCAGGCTCGAAACCGCACCTCCCGACTCTCTACCTGCCTCTACGCTACTGTACAGACCCCGATCCTCGGAGGAGGGTGGCTGACGGATGCGATAAGTGGGCCCGACAGCCCAGGCGTCATCACCTTCACACACGGATTTAAAACCAGGTGCCTTTCGGAGCGTATGTCTATTTACGGGTTCTTATCAAGCAAACAGAACCCATTCCACGGCCCTCCGGGCAGCCCTGGACCCACATGCTTTGACCATCAGCTATCCTAATGTGGCAGACCCCAAGAAGTATGATACAGTCTGATATATACAAGAATAGTGCCAACCCTGTGCATCGAAAAACGAGAGCCGTGGAGAGTGACAGGATTAGAACTTAGAAGCCACGCAAACATCACAATCGCATAAGCAGATGGCGTGAAACAAAATTAACAAATGGAGTCGCCGGCCCGTCATTCCATGCAACGACACACATTTCCAGACCTGGACCTTTCGGGTCCAGGAACAATGAAGAGAAGCCGCACCTTGTCCCACAACTCCCTGTTCTGATGACTACGTTGTCGACAATGACCGGTGCGTCTTGACAAGATGGTGCACACCTCGATGCTGACCGTTGGGCAACTTGAACGTTGTGATCCAGTTAAAATCAACGCTGGTAGCTCCCTACGAACAGTGGTGTTCTCGGCGAACGGCGAGTATCTCGTGAGCGGGGGTATGGCAGGTGGCGTTCGAGTTTGGCGAGTAGAAGACGGCAAAGAAGTTGCAGCGATGCAAGCGAAAGTCGTCTTGTGCGCCGCTGTGTCAAATGATGGCAAACGGATCGCAGTGGGGACAGAAGGGGGTGAGGTATCTGTCTTGAACGCACAGACACACAACTTGAAACAAATCTTTCAACGGCACAATGACGATCACAAGGGAATCCACGGAGTCGACTTCTCGCCCGACTCGTCACGACTCGTAGCAGCATCGGACATTGGCACTGCTTCAGTCTGGGATACGACAACGTTCAAACGAGTCCTGCTACTCCGCCACGACAACAAGGTGATAGCAGCGAAGTACTCACCGCAGGGCGATCAAATCGCCATAGCATCACGGCATCTTGTTCGAGTCTACGACAGCAGCGATGGCTACCCGCTCGTAGACATCACCGTGCAAGTCTCGGCGCTGTTCAACAATGGCTTGCTCTGGTTCAACAACAACTACCTCCTAGTCCTTTCCGACAACGAAATCAAGCAATTGGATGCATTCGCAGGGTCAGTAGTCTCGAGGTGGTTTGTACTCAGTAGCGACCAATTCTCGTCCGTCGCTCTACCAAAGCACGAGGAATTCATCGTATACGCTGCAAACCGTTCCGTCACGTTCTGGGACAGCTCGACACCCAATCGGCTCAGTGTTATCCGACACCCTCGAAGCACAAGGTCAATCGCAATCTCACCAGACGACCGGCTTCTTGCAATTGGTGGAAGAGATGGAGAAATCATTATCCAAAGTCTACCCCGCACCGACGTAAGTGCCCAGTATTGTTGGATCACAGCGCATGTTGTTGACTTTGTTAGGCATCCACTCATGAACAAGGAAAACAAGACGAGCAGCCTTCGACATTGCGAGGTCATGACAATGATCAACCTGACTCCACCCCGGTAGGATTTGATCACTCTCACCGTACGCATCACACTCTTGGTAGGTGGTCAGGCATCTCGTGGTAGCGTCGCTCACGTATAGATTGCTGCCAGACTGTTATCAGCGTTCTCCCGAAGAAATGGAGCACCTCGAGGACACAGCAGTGGAAGCTCAGCGACATGGCAAGGCCATCTCCCACTACACGACCGCACTGTCCCTCAAACCCCGTTCCCCACATATTCTTTTCAAGCGAAGCAAGGCATATTTGGCAGCCGGGTCATGTAAACAAGCTCTAGACGATGCAAACGAGGTATATCATCGTTTCTCCTAGAAATCA
Source organism: Boletus variipes var. fagicola (assembly GCA_038092395.1). Classification (NCBI taxonomy): domain Eukaryota; kingdom Fungi; phylum Basidiomycota; class Agaricomycetes; order Boletales; family Boletaceae; genus Boletus; species Boletus variipes. The sequence continues at coordinate 5,732 of JBBPQG010000284.1, read as the reverse complement.
ATGTCGTTTGACGCGTCATGACCAGGTGATCAGGCTCGATCCGTCGTCGCCATGGGGATACGAGATAAAGCATGCGGCTCTACATAAGGCAGGAGAGTATGACGATGCGGTTGATGCGCTCGAATCGATGCTGTCGAAGATGACAGAGTCACCTGACCGGGACGTTCAACGTGAGTCGCATGCGTGTTACCATGATAAAGATAACATTTCTACATTGTTCCATAGAGCGTGGCGACCGGTACATCAGCCCATCGAGTACACGTGCCACGATTCGCAAGATTGTTCAGCGCACAATACGAGATTTTCCACGGGTGCTGATCAACACGACCACCGGCCGCCTCCACAATAAGGCTGAACAGGCATCTGCATTCGAATCCCTCCCAATCTTCAATGAACTTGTATCGTCGACGACGACGCGCATCGACTACGTCCGGATTAAGCATGAAGTACGACAATACTTCCGATACGTCATGCTATCGCACAGATTGGAAGACAACGAGCCAGTGTTCGGGAAGGTGGTCCACGTAGCGGTGTACGATCTGGAAAGCTCTCCGACCCATGACAAGTTGCAAACGTTTTGCAAGATTGTTTGGGATGCCGGATTCGATTGGGCATGGAGCAATACATGCTGTATCGATCGATCTGATCACTTCGTGTTCCAAGAAGCTTTGGTGGCCATGTTCAAGTGGTGTCAAGGTTGTGCCATGATGATTGTCTTCCTCCGTGATGTTCGCTCCTCATCACAGCTTGGTGCTCTTGTAGAGAGCATTTGGAACACACGTGCCTGGACACTTCAGGAGTACATCGCTGCAAAGGTCGTACACTTTTACGCTGAGGATTGGACGCCTTATCTCAATCTCGAACTGCCGAACCACAAAGAGTCACCTGAAGTGATCTCGGAGATGGAGCAAGCGACTGGATTATCTGCAGCGCAATTCATGGCGCTTCGCCCAGGCCTAACGAGCATTCGGGAGAAATTGCGTCTTGCTTCGACTCGGGAGGCAACACTGGTGGAAGATGCTGCATACTCGTTGCTCGGTATTTTCTCGGTCACCAGTTTGGAAACAATATACGGTGAAGGGGAAAAATCACTAGGGCGTCTATTAGCCCATATTCTCACCGGATCTGGAGATGCGAGGATCCTTGCGTGGACCGGGGAAGCTGGCAGCTTCAACAGTTGCCTTCCTGCCCATATCACTGTATTCAAGGGGCCAGCCACATCACACCTCCCAACAGCAATTCCGGAAGCTGGAATGGAAAAAATCATCACCGCGTCGCACACTTCCTCTTTCGACCTCGACGTGGCCCTAAGCTTATACGACCGTCTGAACGAACTTCCTGCACCATGGTTCGCCGCGAGCCGGATGAAACTTCCATGTATTGCATTCCAACTTCCCCCTCTATCTCCTTATCATACACATTCTGGCCGCATTTACCGCATTGACACCCCTGCCTTTGGAACGGTGGAAATTACATCGGCACATGACCTCTCTCAAATCGAGTCTCTGTATCTCGTCCACCCCTGGTTGGATAGTCTCCTGGAGCAGGAAAATACGCGCAGTGGCGCATTCGTAGAGGACGATGTTGTGCCACCTCCCACACCTCCCACTGATGGTGAAGAGATCCCTGACGACGAACTTGAGGATTCCTTACCATTCCCTGAACCTGAGTTGCCGTCGCACGTTACTTCCAAGCAGATCGTTTCAATGGACAGAGATACGCTCGCACGACGGCTCGTTGCACGTCTTAGACAGCCATTTGGTGCACTCTTACTCACTCCGGCAGCATCGAATGGACGTGGGACGGATTGCAAGCGGGTTGCGGCTGATTTCTTGATCACGGTGCAGTTTCAGGAGAACGTCTCGCTGACTGATATTCTGGACAATGTACGCACGCTCGATGTTTTGTAACTTGTGCAGTACCTTGGACGATGATTTTACTGCAATATGACCTGGCGTTTATTCACATAAATCGGTTCCTCATACACAACGGAAAATCTGTATCGCTCTTCGCCAATGAATGCATCTGTAGTAACGGATATCTCGTCACGGGGGGCTCGATAAAATTCGCATCTGTCCGAGGTATGCACGAACTCTGGAACGATCCCTTGTTGGAAACAGTACTCACCAGAAGCGTCGAAACACGAGGCGATGGATCATGTGCACGGACCTATATTTATCAAGAAAGAGCAACGTGTCAAGCCGCACCTTACCTGCTGATCCCCACTATTGTCCTACTACTATACGGCGCCGCTGACAGCCACGTCAACAATGACTGGTGCGTCCTGACAAGATGGAGCGCGCATTAACGTTGATCGTTGAACCAGAACCCCAAATTGAAATCGGCGGCAGTAAGAACGTATACGCAGTGACTTTCTCAACGAATGGCAAGCGTCTAGTGAGCGGTGCATTCGAGGAAGTTCGGGTGTGGCAGGTGGAAGACTGCAAGCGAACGGGGACGTTGGAAACGGGGAGTCCTATCAACTGTCTCGCTGTGTCGGCGGATGACAGATGGACCGCGGCGGGGACAGAAGGGGGCGACGTGATTGTGTGGGACGTGGAGACGCCCTGCGAGCAAGTCTTGTCGCGCGAGGGTCGCCATCGCTCCGTCAGCGCGGTCGATTTCTCGCCTGACTCGACCCGACTCGTCACTGCATCGTCCAACTCAGCCTCGGTCTGGGACATCGCATCGTCCAAACGGGTGTTACTACTCAGCCAGAACAAGGCCTTGATAGCAGCAAAATACTCGCCACGGAGCGATCGAATTGCAACAGCCACTTGGAAATCCGTTCAAGTCTACGACAGCAGCGATGGCCGTTTGCTCGCGGACATCGAAGTGACAGTCATCCCGTCCTTCAACAATGGTCTCTTCTGGTTCAACGACCACCTCCTTGTCGTATCTGATGACACAATCAAGCAACTTGATCCATCCACTGGGTCAGCAGTGTCCGAATGGCCTGCTCCCGATAGCAACGGATTCTCGCGCATCGCTCTACCAAAGCACGGAAAATTCATTGTATACTCAGCAAAACATACCATCACGCTCTGGGACACCTCGGCACACACCCAATTCAGTCGCATCCAGCATCCTGGACTCATACGTTCAATTTCAGTCTCGCCAAACGACCAGTTCCTCGCAATTGGTGGAGAGGATGGGAAAATCGTCATCAAAAGCCTATCCGGCATCAATGTGAGTACCATGGATCACTACTCGTTTCAATCGTTTTACTGACAAATTTCACCATGTTAGGCATCCGCTTGCGAGCAAAGACAGCAGAACGGACAACATTCGACATTCGGAGGTCGCAACGGCATTTCTTCTGACTCCACCCCGGTAGGGTTCGATCACTCTCACCGCACGCATCACACTCTCGGTAGGTGGTCATGCATCTCGTCGTATCGTCGCTCACATAGAGATTGCTGCCAGACTGTCATCAGCGTTCTTCCGAAGAAATGGAGCACCTCGGGGACACAGCGGTGGAAGCTCAGCAACATGACGAGGCCATCTCCCACTACACGATCGCATTGTCCCTGAGACCCCGCTCCCCACAAGCCATTCTTGTCAAGCGAAGCAAGGCATATTTGGCAACCGGGTCCTGTAAACAAGCTCTGGACGATGCAGACGAGGTATATCATCGTTTCTCGTAGACATCGTTTTTGTTTGACGCGTCATGACCAGGTGGTCAGGCTCGATCCAACGTCGCCATGGGGATACGAGATAAGGCATGCAGCTCTACATAAGGCAGGAGAGTATGACGATGCGGTTGATGCGCTCGAATCGATGCTGTCGAAGATGGCAGAGTCACCTGACCCGGTCGTTCAACGTGAGTCGCATGCGTGTTACCATGATCAAGATGTCGATGATTTATCATATTGTTCCATAGAGCGTGGTGATCGGTACATCAGCCCATCGAGTACACGAATAACAATTCGCAAAATAGTTCAACGCACGATACGAGATTACCCACTGGTACTCATCAAGACGACCACCGGCCGCCTCCATGATAGGGCCGAACAGGCCTCTGCATTCGAATCCCTCCCAATCTTCAATGAACTTGTATCGTCGACGACGACGCGCATCAACTACGTCCGGATAAAATATCAAGTACGACAATACTTCCGCTATGCGATGCTATCGCACAATTGGGAAAAGAACGAACCACTGTTCCAGCAGGTGACACGCATATCGGTGTATGGCCTGGATGAATCTCCGACTCACGACAAGCTGAAATCGTTTTGCAAGATCGTTCGGGATGTCAGACTCAATTGGGCATGGAGCGATACATGTTGTATCGAGAAATCAAATCACATCGTGCTCCAAGAAGCGTTGGTGGCCATGTTCGAATGGTACCGAGGTTGCGCCATGGTGATTGTCTTCCTCCGTGGCGTTCGGTCTTCATCACAGCTCGGCGCACTCGTGAATAGCATTTGGAACACTCGCGCATGGACGCTTCAGGAATACATTGCTGCCAAACATGTCCACTTTTATACGGAGGATTGGACTCTGTATCTCAATCTGGAGCTGCCGAACCACAAAGAATCACCTGAAGTCATCTCGGAGATGGAGAGAGTAACTAGGGTGACTGCAGAACAGTTGACGACGCTTGGTCCAGGCTCGACTAGCATTCGAGAGAAATTACGTCTCGCTTCGACCCGGGAGACAACGATGTTAGAAGATGCTGCGTATTCATTGTTCGGCATTTTCTCAGTTAAATCCTTGCCAGTTATATATGGTGAACGAGAGGCTGCACTAGGACGTCTATTGGCATATGTTCTCAACGTGTCCAGAGACGTAAGCATCCTCGCATGGACCGGGAAGTCTGGCAGGTTCAACAGTTGTCTGCCCGCTTACATCAATGTATTCAAAGATCCAGCAACATCTCACCTCCCGCCTCCCATTCCGGATGCCGAGATGGAAAGGACCACCGCCGCTACTCCATTTGACTTCGATGTAGCCATGAAGTTATACGACCGTGTCGACAAGCTTCCTGCACCCTCTTTTGCAGAAACTCGGATGAAACTTCCATGCATCGCGTTTCAGCTTCCCCCTCTATCACGTTATCAGACCCGCTCTGGCCAGGTTTTCTATCGCGTGGACACTCTAACATTTGGGGTGGTCAACATCAAAACGAGACAACACCTCCCTCGGATGGAGTCTCTCTACCTCGTCCACCCCTGGTTGGATACACTCTTGGAGCAGGAAAACATGCGCAGCGGCGCATTCGTGGAGGATGATGTCGCGCCACCACCTACGCCAACCACGGATGGTGAAGAGATCCCCGACGACGAATTCGAGGATGATGATTCGTCCCCACTCCCTGGGCCTGAATTGCCGTCACACCCTGCTCGCGAGCATATCGTTCCAATGGACAAAGACACGCGAGTGCGGCGGTTTGCTGCGCGTCTTCGACAGCCATTCGGTGCACTGTTGCTCACGCCTGCACCATCGGGACGACGTGCGACGGATTACAAGCGGGTCGCGGCTGATACCTTGATCAAGGTGCAGTTTCAGGAGCACGTCTCGTTGGCTGATATTCTGGACAATGTACGAACGCTCGATGTGTTGTAACTTGGGCAGTGTTTCGGGTGACGATGTACTTCAAGCCTCAAGTATGGTACTACTGTACCGTAAACTTATCATGGCATAGGTCGATGGGAATGAGCGTTGTCCTCGTAGTACGCAATAGGCTTTTCTCTGACATGCATGTTTGCCTCGGGGTCCGCTCCAGCAAG
>JBBPQG010000283.1:0-24597 GCA_038092395.1 Boletus variipes var. fagicola | reverse complement strand
AGGTCGGCATCAAGTGTGCGACCATCACGCCCGATGAGGCACGTGTCGAAGAATTCAAACTCAAGGAGATGTGGAAGAGTCCGAACGGCACAGTCAGTTTCCCCTCCACCCGCGTCAAAACGCATGGTGCTAAATACTACTCTGTAGATCCGTAACATACTCGGTGGCACAGTCTTCCGCGAGCCCATCATCCTTCAGCGAATTCCCAAGCCCATTCCAGGCTGGGTGAATCCCATCGTTATTGGTCGCCATGCTTTCGGTGATCAGGTCAGTGCCATTCCTGATGCACGCGGTGCTCTGGGGTGACCCTTGGTAGTACCGTTCAACCGACCTCGTTGTCCCTGGAGCCGGAAAGCTGCAGCTTGTCTACAGTCCAGCTGACGGTGGTGCACCAACCACGCTCGATGTCTATGACTTCAAGGGCAAGGGTGTTGCTATGAGCATGTACAACACCGACGAGGTATGTCTGCTTGGACAATTCGACGGTGCAATTTTTCAGCTCGGTTACCCCCTAGTCGATTACAGGTTTCGCACACTCCTCCTTTAAGATGGCCTTGTTAAAGAAGATGCCTCTCGTGCGTTATTTACATCTCTTTGACGCACGATCGTGGTACCATATCTGTTGCATAGTTCATGTCCACCAAGAACACCATCATGAAGCGGTACGATGGTCGCTTCAAGGACATCTTCCAAGAAATCTATGACACCCAATACAAGGCTGAATTTGAGAAGCTCGGCATCTACTACGAACACCGTCTTATTGACGACATGGTCGCTCAGGCCATCAAATCTTCTGGAGGATTTGTTTGGGCGTGTAAGAATTATGACGGTGACGTTCAGTCCGACATCCTTGCACAAGGCTTTGGCTCGCTAGGCATGATGACCAGTGAGCTGATCACGCCGGACGGCCAGACCGTCGAGAGTGAGGCCGCACACGGTACCGTCACTCGGCACTACCGTGAGTACCAAAAGGGCAACGAGACGTCGACGAACCCTGTTGCTTCGATTTTCGCATGGACACGCGGCCTCCTCCATCGTGCCAAGCTTGACGGCAACGAGCCACTCAAGCATTTCTGTGTGGCCCTCGAGGCCGCTTGTGTTGAGGTCATTGACCTCGATGGCATCATGACCAAGGACCTTGCGCTCGCAATTCATGGCAAGAACATGAAGAGAGAACACTGGGTGGTCACGGACAAGTACATGGATGCTGTTAACGTGAGTCTTTGATGTGTGACGTACGGGTTTCTTCGTGCTGATGCGCTCATGACGCTAGGCGAAGTTGCAGCAAAAGCTGTCTGTGAACGCCGTGAAGCAATGAGCTGGCTCATCCACTGATGCGGATGTGATATATTGTTGTCATTGCACATATCTATCTGTATAGAGCAGAGGGTGGATCGATGTGGTATTTGCAGTTGTATTCCATTGACACTTATACATTCCCTTTCATTGTCCGGCCACCTGCGGAAACAAGGTGGTCCTGGTAGTCACGACTCTGCGTCCTTGAGGTTCCTTACGTTGTCCTCCCCCAACGACACCGAGCGCTGGCACTATGAACAAACTCAAGAAACAGCGACCCAGCGAATCATTCACAATGGCCCCGGCTGCAAACCCGTCCAACACTGGCGTCATGTCGCGCACCATGGAGCTGGCGGTCAGTGGGGTAAAAGTGTCTACCTCTCGGGGCGGGGATTCTGTCAGCGGTTCTGCAAACCTACAAGGGAGGGGCACATGGTTGAGTGCGCCACTAGTGGCAGCGCCTCGCACAAAAATCGAGCAATATTGGGCTGCACGGGCTTTGGTGGCGGAAACGTTGCTTTCAGCGCGTGATCGACACCAGGATGAGCTGGCAGAAATGCGCCGAACAGAAGAACGAAAGCGCGATGTGAGTTTCCATTGCACGATACTGTCGACGAACGACGCTAATAGCTACCCCAGCGAGATATTTCTGTTATATTACATGCAAACGATCAGAAGCAGAGGAGGTTGGAACGACTGATGGTTAGCATTAACTCCATTCTGAGGTCCGATGGGACTTTGTGCGTGGCGCAGTCAGCTGACCATGCTGGTAGGCGATGTGCCTCGTGGTTCTCTTCGGGTTCATGGCTTGGTTGGTGTTGAAGATCACGTCTGACCAGGATGCCAAGGGCAAGTCCAGCAAGCCTTCACACTTTACCATCCCGATTCTCTCACCGTTCACATCCGTTGTACGTCGTTTCCTGTGCTTCTTTTCTTGTTCCGGCGGGATTGTGATCTCCGTGGAGTAGGTTGAACACGAGACTGGTGTTTTCGGAACCAAGGCTGTTACCATCTTCATCCTGGTTATAGGAATTGCAGTGTACGCCTCACTGAAACATCGGCTTTCTCAGTGGCGCGCACGATAACAGCGAGCGGGACCACTACCAAGTTCGACTCGTGTCAATGCCACGTCAAGGAGAAGACACCCAGCGTGTCCGCTCGAGGGGACAGCAGGCCGATTTTGGAACAATCAGGTGCGGAGTTGGGCAATGAGGTGGCATGGGAGGCTTCGTGTCTATTTGTGCATGAGTCGTGTGGACGAGGAACGGCGGAGATGAGCTTCGTCGTTGGAAATGCGCTGGTTTGAATGAAAGGTCCTTGCTTCAGTGATGTTTGCCTGTACATGGCGATAGGATAGCCGGTGACCAGCAGGCCTGATAATATCGGGGCGTAGTGCTTGTATCCAGTTGTGATTCTAATCCTGGAATCGAACCGGTTCGGATCCGACTTGTCGCGGTGGGAACTGCGCCTGGTTGGTTCGCACCACAAACTGTTCACACCATTCACTCCGCATCTCCCTCCACCTCGACGCTCGACGACGACCCCGTCTTCGCTTGCGACAGCGACACAGTTGGCCCATCCCCGCGGCCTTTCCAGGGCATCTTCAAGAATGTCCTATCCCCATTCCACTTCGCCAACACTCGAACACGCAGACCCATTCGGCCCCTCGGCAGCGCTTGGTCGTAGATACGTATACAGCGACAACGACTCTGACAACGTCGACCCGTACGGACGCAGGGAAACCTATGCCTCCGACAGCAGCAACAATGGCCTGAATGACACCGAGAGGTACTACGATCACAACGGCTCATATGACCCCTACGGTGAGTACACACGTTTTGGCACCCCACTGCTGATTGTTTACACCACGTTCTAGCGCAACAAGACACGGACTCGGACGTCGACGTCTATGGGCGTGGATACCCACCGTCTGCAGAGTCGTTGGGACAGTCGCGGATGGGACCTTCGGACTTGAGCGCCACCGCATTTGTCGACTATGTCCCGCAATCTGGACTGAAAGACCAGTATGCCGCTTGGACGACGGAGCGCCAGATACCGCTGTCCAAGGAAGAAATCGAGGACATTTTCCTTGACCTGGCCCAAAAGTTTGGTTTCCAACGGGACTCGATGCGCAACATGGTCTGTCTTTTTTATTTTCATTTTTTATTTAAATTTTTGTGGCGTCGCTAATGAATATTTCTGGTAGTTTGACTTCCTCATGCAGCTTCTGGACAGTCGGGCGTCGAGAATGTCACCGAACCAGGCGCTGCTCACACTCCATGCCGATTACATCGGCGGTGAACATGCGAATTACCGGAAATGGTATTTCGCTGCTCAGCTCGATCTGGATGACGCGGTCGGCCACGTGCAGAACCCGGGCCTACAGCGACTGAGATCGACCAGACGCACCACGCTTCGCAATATTAGCGAAAAGTCCCTGCAGACAGCCATGGAGCGCTGGCGCCAGGCCATGAACAACATGAGTCAATACGACCGTCTGCGTCAAATCGCCCTTTACCTCCTCCTTTGGGGCGAAGCCGCCCAGGTTCGGTTCGTCCCAGAGTGTCTCTGTTTCATCTTCAAGTGCGCAGACGACTACTACCGCTCACCCGAGTGCCAGAGTCGGGTCGATCCAGTCCCAGAGGGACTCTACCTTCGTGCAGTCGTTAAACCTCTCTATCGTTTCATACGTGACCAAGGCTATGAGGTCGTCGATGGCAGATTCGTACGCAAGGAAAAGGACCACGCCGATATCATTGGTTACGATGATGTCAACCAGCTGTTCTGGTACCCCGAGGGCATCGCCCGGATCATGCTCACAGACAAGGTAGGGTTTTCCCTCAGACGTATGCATATTTCAGTGCTCATGTGGGACTTTCTCTTAGACGAGGCTGATCGACTTGCCACCATCTCAGCGGTATATGAAGTTCGACCGCATTGAGTGGAATAGAGCATTCTTCAAGACCTATTACGAGAAGCGTTCTTTTGGTCACCTCCTGGTCAACTTCAACCGAATCTGGGTCATTCATATCTCTCTATACTGGTACTATACGGCGTACAACGCTCCCAGAATCTACCAGATCGCTAGATCCAACAACACTATCGTCAATTCTCCTGCCTTGTCATGGTCCGTAACGGCTCTGGGTGGCGCCGTAGCCACGCTCATCATGATCGCTGCCACTCTCGCGGAATTTTCCTATATTCCCGCTACTTGGAATAATACCTCACATCTCTCCCGTCGATTGTTGTTCCTGTTCATCACTCTGGCGTTGACTGCAGGACCAACGGTCTACATTGCCATTGCAGAGTTTAGCTCAGGTGGTAATTCCGGATCTCTCGCGCTCATCCTTGGTATTGTACAATTCTTCATCTCGGTCGTCGCCACACTCTTGTTCGCCATTATGCCTTCTGGCCGTATGTTTGGTGACAGGGTTGCCGGAAAATCGAGAAAGTATCTCGCCAGTCAGACCTTCACTGCATCATACCCAGGCTTACACCCACGAGCAAGACTTGCCTCTATCGCCTTGTGGACTCTCGTTTTCGGCTGCAAGGCTGCGGAATCGTACTTCTTCCTCACTCTCTCGTTCCGTGATCCTATCGCTGTCATGGTGAACATGAAGATCCAAGGCTGCAGCGACAGATACTTCGGCCCTTACCTGTGCACAAACCAAGCGGCGTTCACATTGACCATCATGTTTCTCATGGATCTCGTACTCTTCTTCTTGGATACTTTCCTCTGGTATATCATCTGGAACAGTGTGTTCAGTATCACACGATCATTCATGATTGGGCTTTCGATCTGGACACCATGGAAGGACATCTTCACGCGGTTACCCAAGCGGATTTACTCCAAGTTGCTTGCCACACGGGAGATGGAAATAAAGTACAAGCCAAAGGTAGGGAGCACCAGCACCTTTAGTTCGGTATCGCATTGACCCTGACTCAGGTGCTCGTCTCGCAAATATGGAACGCTATCATCATCTCCATGTACCGAGAACATTTGCTGTCTATCGAACATGTGCAAAAGTTGTTGTATCATCAAGTCGACACGGGTCAGGATGGGAAACGCAGCTTACGCGCGCCGCCCTTCTTCATCTCTCAGAGCGACAAAGGATTCAAGGGCGAATTCTTCCCAACTGGTAGCGAAGCCGAGCGTCGGATATCTTTCTTTTCCCAGTCCTTGACTATCGATCTCCCCGAGCCTATACCGGTCGATGCTATGCCCACGTTCACCGTGCTTACACCCCACTACAGTGAGAAGGTATGTTCCGCGAAAAGTAGGACATAGCTTGCGTCTAATGTATACTTCAGATTCTCCTATCGCTTAGGGAGATCATCCGTGAAGAGGATCAGCATGCTCGCGTCACTCTTCTTGAGTACCTGAAACAGCTTCATCCTGTCGAATGGGATAATTTTGTCAAGGACACCAAGATCCTCGCTGAGGAGTCGGCAATGTTCAACAACACGACCCCCTTCGGCACGGACGAGAAAGGTCAATCCAAGATGGATGATCTTCCCTTTTACTGTATTGGGTTCAAGAGCGCTGCCCCGGAGTTCACGCTCCGTACGCGGATCTGGGCATCACTGCGTGCGCAGACACTCTACCGCACGGTTTCTGGGATGATGAATTACGCTAAGGCCATCAAGCTTCTCTACCGCGTGGAGAATCCTGAGGTTGTTCAACTCTTCGGCGGAAACACTGACGGGCTGGAGCGCGAGCTGGAACGGATGGCTCGACGCAAGTTCAAATTTGTCGTCTCGATGCAGCGCTACTCCAAATTCAACAAGGAGGAACACGAGAATGCCGAGTTCCTCTTGCGCGCGTACCCTGATCTTCAGATTGCATACCTCGAAGAAGAGCCGCCGCGCAAGGAGGGCGGCGATCCTCGCCTCTTCTCAGCCCTCATTGACGGTCATTCGGAGTTCATCCCTGAGACTGGACGTCGTCGGCCAAAGTTCCGCATCGAACTTCCTGGGAACCCCATCCTTGGTGACGGAAAGTCGGACAACCAAAATCACGCGATCATTTTCTACCGTGGCGAGTACCTTCAGCTCATCGACGCCAACCAGGACAACTACCTCGAAGAATGTCTCAAGATTCGTAATGTCCTTGGCGAATTTGAAGAATACTCTGTCTCGAGTCAGAGCCCGTATGCTCAGTATGGCCACAAGGAGTTCAAGAAGCCTCCAGTTGCCATTGTCGGTGCTCGCGAGTACATCTTCTCGGAGAACATTGGTATTCTTGGAGATATCGCTGCTGGAAAGGAACAGACGTTCGGAACGCTCTCCGCACGTTCCTGGGCCTGGATCGGTGGAAAGCTCCATTATGGTCACCCCGATTTCCTGAACGCGCTTTACATGAACACTCGTGGTGGTATTTCCAAGGCCCAGAAAGGATTGCACCTGAACGAGGATATCTTTGCTGGAATGAACGCCATAGGTCGCGGTGGTCGCATCAAACACACTGAATACTATCAGTGTGGCAAGGGTCGTGATCTTGGGTTTGGTACCATCTTGAACTTCCAGACGAAGATTGGGACGGGAATGGGAGAGCAGATGCTCAGTCGAGAATACTATTACTTGGGTACCCAACTCCCAATCGATCGATTCTTGACTTTCTACTATGGTCATCCTGGTTTCCACATCAACAATATGCTGGTCATCTTGGCTGTCCAGTGCTTCGTCGTGACGAGTACGTTTCAATTGACCATCGAGCTTATTCCTGTATGCTGATCGCGTTACAAGTGGTGTTTTTGGGTACTCTTAATTCTTCGGTCCAAGTCTGCCCATCAAGCGGGAGCGCGACTCCAGGCTGCTACTACCTCGAACCTGTCTACTTATGGATCCAACGCACCATCATCAGTATCTTCTTGGTGTTCGTGATTGCGTTCTTGCCCCTCTTCATTCAAGGTAATTCTACCCCCGGTTTGACACGATGGTAATGGTCTCATGTGTGCATTAGAACTGGTCGAACGTGGAACTGGAAGAGCGATCATTCGACTTGGAAAACAATTCTTGTCCATGTCGCCGGTGTTTGAGGTCTTCTCGACCCAAATTTACACGCATTCCATCATCAGCAACCTTACCTTTGGTGGCGCCAGGTATATTGCTACCGGACGTGGGTTCGCCACAACGCGTCTATCCTTTAGCATCTTGTTCTCTCGTTTCGCTGGCCCAAGCATATACCTCGGGATGAGAACTCTCATCATGCTTCTCTACGTCACGATGTCATGGTGGACACCGTATCTCATCTACTTCTGGTTCTCCATTCTCGCACTCTGCATCGCTCCTTTCCTGTTCAATCCTCACCAATTCGTGTTTTCTGATTTCATCATCGACTATCGGTAGGTCCATGTTAGTGTACTTCTAACCATTCCTTATCCATCTTTTCTCAGGGAATTTTTGCGGTGGATGTCCCGCGGAAACTCACGGTCACACAACAACTCCTGGATCGGGTATTGTCGCCTGTCGCGAACGATGATTACTGGATACAAGAAGAAGAAACTGGGCCTTCCATCTGAGAAACTTTCAGGCGACGTCCCTCGCGCCAAGTGGCGGAATGTGATGTTCTCCGAGGTTATCTTCCCGGTTGTGATGGCGGTATTATTCATCATCGCATACATGTTCGTGAAGGCGTTCCCCGATCATACCGGAAAGCTGCCTCCGAGCCCTTTGATCCGCATTGCTGTCATCTCCCTCGGACCGATTGTCTGGAATGCCGCAGTACTCCTTGTGTTGTTCCTCATATCATTGTTCCTCGGACCTATGGTGGATCCCACCTTCCCTCGGTTTGGATCTCTCATGGCTTCCATTGCGCACATTCTCGGTGTCGTAGGAATGCTTGGGTTCTTCGAGTTCCTCGTACGTGATGCTGTATTTTAGCAGGATAGGTGCGAGTTAACATTTTGCAGTGGTTCCTGGAGGCTTGGAACGCTTCACACGCGGTTCTTGGTATCATTGCGGTTATCGCCATTCAGCGTGCTGTGCACAAGATCCTTATCGCCGTGTTCTTGTCTCGCGAGTTTAAACATGACGAAACCAATCGCGCATGGTGGACGGGTCGATGGTACGGCCGTGGTCTCGGCGCTCACGTAATGTCGCAACCTGCTCGTGAATTCTTGGTGAAGATTATCGAACTATCTCTCTGGAGCTCCGATCTCTTGCTTGGTCACTTCCTGCTCTTCATGTTGACGCCACCGATCCTCATACCCTACATCGACCGCTTGCATGCAATGGTGCTGTGTAAGATGTTTTTTTTCTTGGTCATGATTATTACTGAAGCTGTGTGTTAGTCTGGCTGCGCCCATCGAAGCAGATTCGTCCTCCGCTGTACTCTCTGAAACAGAGAAAGCAACGCCGCCGGATCGTGAGTGACAGCAGCGTGATTCGAGTCTCCGATTCTAACCATGTGGCAGATCATCAAGTACGGCTTTATCTACATAGCCTCCATAGTCATCTTCGCCGCTCTCATCGTACTCCGTAAGTCTCGGTCATTGAGTCCCATTACTCGACTCATTTGTTTGTTCTTCCAGCCGTTGCATTACAGCAAAAGATTCATGTCAATTGCATCATATGCCAAAATCTTTAGCTAGTCATCTCCCATTCATATCGCTTCACTCTAACCTATCCACGATTACATGTACTTTCCTTGCGATTCCTTTTATTCCACTCCACCTTGATTTTAGCTATCCATTTGAAACATGGACAACTTATCCCCCACTGGACCTTGCTACCACTGGCATCATTCGACCATCAATTGCGTTACTACATTGGACGTACTGGTGGTTTAATGTATTATGGATAGCGTACGAACTTGATGAACACTCGAATACATTACATAGAGGGTTTCCAGGAGTTATAAAATACGCCCACGCCGTGCCTCTTCCCTTTGTAAGGTGGACGATTGCTTTGTAGCTCTTATCGATTCCCAAGTGTGTCATAGCTTAACGAAGATATACTAGCGAAGGGTAGATTTAAGGGGTTTACTAATAATGGCCTCGGACCACAAGAGTGCGCAGGTCACACCGTCGTCATATTTGCGCCATGTTCCGGGAAACTGGACCGATTTTCAAAGGTTGCCCGTTCGAAAGCGCTGTAGGTCTGTTCTGTACCTCCATGGCAATTTCGAACCTCACAGGCTCTATTGCCCTCGAGCTTTGCCCGCGCAGAACAGGTCGTGCTGAGTGGGCGTACCTGGCTTGGCGACGCGGACTTGGACTCGAATTCGGTACCTCGCGCGCGGACGAAAAAAAAAAAACATGCGTCTCGATTTGGAACGAGGAGCCTTGGAGCTTGAAGACAACCCACTCGCCCTCCTCAACTTCGAGAACGTTATCCCGCTCGTTTCATATCCGTCCAGCTCACGCAAAACACGACCGCACTACCGCTGATCGACGTTAACCCAAAAACAGGCGAGATCCAGCCTGTCTGATTTACCCTCCTTCCTCTCGCTCATGGATGCCGCCGATCCTCCTCGCCGGACGAGCAACTCTTGGATCAACCTTCCAATCAATTTCGTCTCCGGTTCGTTCGCAGGCCAATCCCTCCGCGCAGAATTGACCGAAATTCAAAAGGCCGACTTGGGTCGAAAGTAACGCCTATCCTTGTCCTTGCCATCGTCAAATCCCTGACGCTGTTCTGTATGTTAGGTACGCAAGAGTTGACCGGCGCCCACTTGATCCCCCCCCAGTCGTGTTGCTCAAGTTGTACCAGGTATTCCATCACGGCATGGAGGCGCAGTACGAGAGGGAAATCGAGGATTACTCGTGAGTCGTGCCTGTCATGCCCCCATCTATGAAGCTCATCCGCGGGAAGTGAGATCAATACCCTTGGTCTCCTCTGCAATGTCGATCTATACCATGTGCCCACTGTAGGTCGGGACCCGTCTACTTCAGCACAGGGTCGGGACTTGCAACAGGCACACGCCTCACATCATCATCAACTACCCGAACTACCACGCGCACCCTTCTACCACTCTCATTCCAACCTGGCATCAATACAGTTGCCACCCCTTACGCTACCCACACGGCCCGCTATCCCACAAATGACGCAACCACCTCCCACCCCTACCCAACGCACACTCACATATTTCTGGGATCAGCCCGTCACAGAGGACATGAATTGCACGACCGCGCTGTCTGGTGCGACGTTTATCCAACCCGCCCTTATCGAGTATCAGGGTCGGAGAGCGCTGGTCTTTCCTTTTGCAGTCAGTTGCACCTTTCACCAGCGCTGCGGCGCATGTCGTTGACGATCGTCTCCCAGGATCTGGCGGTCAAGACAGAGGGTCAGTTCTTTCTGCGGTACCGCTGTTTTGACCTATTCTCCCGAACATCGGGTTATAATGACCTCCCCATTCAAGCGGAATCTTTCGGTGGGCCGTTCAGGATCTATTCAACAAAAGAGTTTCCCGGATTACAACCATCCACGGAACTGACAAAGGTGGCGTTTCCTTCTAGATGTCGTTCTGCCTATTTGTTCATGCAACGTTCCAAAGCAACTCGCTAGGTGGGGCGTACGACTCAACACACGCGAAACCGAGCGTAAACGCAAACGCAATAACGACGACCATTCTGTGAGCTCTGTGGCGCGATCGACAAAGGCACGAGCAGGCAAGACGAGCGATAGCGACGACAGTTGATCGATGATCTCCCTCCCCCGCTCTTCGGTTGTTAGTTCGATTAGTATTGTGCATGGGTTTGAGTTTTGGTTTGTATGCCCTTGGTTACTTCATTTGCACATTTCTAGGATCCCGGTTCATTGTACAACTAGTCTTCCCGTCATTTGGCACTGGTGGCATTTCGGAATGGCAATAGCTTGCATGGGGTATTTTACTGGTTTCTATTGTAATTCGACCCTGTACAACATTTCGTTGGATAAAATATTTTGCTCTCAATAACTTTTGGATGATCTGACAACCTTGTATCCATGAATCACTTGTAATTGGGTATTATGAATGGGTAGACTATGATCTCGAGGATATGCAATGCAAAACAATATACTGTGATATAGATGAAGGGATTAGATAGGGCTGCAGCAGGATGGACACTTGCAATTAGGAAGGGTATCAGAGTCTGAAGATGCTGTGGAAATGTTGATCCTGGTTTCCCAGTCAACTGGAATAGCATCACCCTTTGCAAGTGCTCTATAGATGAGTTGCCTGGCAGCAACAACAGAGGTAATGTTCCCAACCACCCCTCCTCTCTGGGTACCCCTGACAATCTGTTGCTCAGCAACAGCAACCAATTGTGCTGGAAAGTCTGCAAGAGGATCACATGCACTTTCCTTTGATGAAGAAACTTGAATGCTCTTCCTTTGCCTTTTCCTTGGATGATATGAACCCAAGTCTGCAAGATCCCTTACAGATGCTGTCCTATCAATATCAGGCCAAGTCTCCAGAACCCTATATTCTCGAGTCTTCTCCATATAGCCATGCTTCACCAAACATTGCTGGTGGTAAAACTTGCAGCAACTCGGGCGTGGGCAAAAGTGAAGAACCTTGTCCATTCCCGGGGTGTATGGAACTTTGCAGATAGGACAGGCAACATGTGTTACCTTGGGCTGGATGCAGGTCAGGAAAAATTCCAAGCGAGAGGACTTGCAGAGAGAGATTGGAACTTACGGTGATTCTTCTTCCATCATAAAAAAAGTGATACCTGGAATACCACTCTTCATCTTCAATGAAGTCTTGGTAAACACTCGTCTCCTCGAATTGCTTCACTTCCACGTGGTCTAATGAATCAAATATTACATGACACTAAGTCGGACAATGGAAGTCTACTCACCAACAAAGCAAGAAACAGAAATGATATCAAAGTTGTTCGAGAACAACCTTTCATACTCGCCACAAATGGCAGGGTTACTATCACCACACTGAGAATCGAGAACAATTCAAGAGATGAGAGTCTTACAAGGATTTGATAACCTTTGCCACCTCGTGCGGTGACCAGTACCACTGGACACGGACCCATACCTAATGGGATTCATATTATGTTGGCGAGCCTCACAATCAGGAAAGGTACGTACATTGTCAGGCCCGTTTCCTCGAATCTCTCGGATTTTTCCGATCCAATGGTTATCTTTGATGGCATCACCACTCTCTCCTGAATCGTGATGTTGAATATAGGCCCTACAATCCTGTCAGGTATCGAGTCAGATAGAAAGATATACAAAGAGGCATACAGGTCATCCATAGAGAATCTGTGCTGTTCATGCTCCGAGTCCTCCACTGTATATGTGAACACGACATCTTCCATAGATGGAGGCTTAAGCTCACCTATGAAAGAACCATAGTCATGGGGAAGGGCCACAAACTCGCGCTCGCTTAGTAGTCCCTCGGGTGGCGCCTTGTCGGCCTTCTTATCGGATTTTTTCTTTCGTGTGAGACGAGCTTTTTTGCGTGGCATGCGGTGGATGTGACACGGTCGCGTCAAAGACGCGTTCTTAATAGACGTGTTTTTGGTCCCGCGAACACGTAAGCATGTTTACTAAGCAGATGCCATGGCGGTCCATGCGTGTTCCAATTCCGAGTCGCAACGAGACGAATCCACCACAAATCCACAGCCATGCTCTTCTACTTGACTTCATGCGTCATAAGGTATTGTTCAAAATCCTATCTCGCACTGTTTGTTGTTGAAAACCTGCTAGTTCTGTGCTCGCTTTCCTTTATCCTGGCTACGCATCCTATAAAGCACTCTCCCAGCGGCCTGCATCCGAGGAAGATCTCGAACGATGGCTCATGTACTGGTCCGTACTTGGTTGCATCGTTGGCATTGAATATGTCGCCGAGTGGCTTGTGTCCTGGTCGGTCATTCCGTCGTGCGACCTCGTATTCACTAATAGGCAGGTCGACGTCATAGGATCCCGATGTATTATTTGATGAAAACGCTATTTCTTCTCTACCTTGTACTTCCGCAGACTCGTGGATCCTCGTATATCTACATCAATCACCTCCAGCCCTTCCTCCACTCGCATGAGTCACAGATTGACGCCACTCTCGCCTCCTTAAAGGCACGTTTCTACGCCTTTGTACAAGAACGTTTCCGTGCGCTGTGGGACCAGCTTGCTGGTACGCTTAGACAGCAACAGCAAGCTCAGTACGCGCCTAGCACTGGCGGAGCTACGGTGGGAGCTCCACCGTCGTTGGGTGATCCAGTATCTGGCCCCGCCCAACTCGTTGCAGGCCTCTGGCGCTCCTACGGACCTACTCTACTCGCATCTGGTGCTATGCTTTTATCGCAGGGTACAGCTGCTTCAGGCTCTGCCATAGAGAAAGCCTGGCGGACTCCCGCTGGTTCACAGATACAACTCGATGCCTCCCAGTCTACACGTGACCGCAAACGTCGATCCAAAGAGCCGCAACCACAACCGATACCTGCTGCCTCTGGATCCTTTGAGGCTTCTTCGCGCAATTCTTCTGACTCTGAGCTGCGGGCTCGGGGGACTGGCGGGCTTGAAGAAGTTGAAGAACCGAGCGACACGGAGGGCTACGAGGTTCATGGAAGGGGGAACTTGGGATCGGGCTCAGAACGCAGCGCTGCGAGACCGACCAGCTGGTTTGGTTGGGCTTCGTAGGGTGCAAAGGAATAGTCCGACTAGCCTTCTTCTATGTTCCTTTCCTCTTACTCTTCGATCGTTGGGGACGATGCTCTCTGCACGCTACTGGTAGATCCTTCTCGACCATGTGTAGTATAACCCCCTGAGGGTGCATGTGTGGTATTTAGAATTGTATATTTGCCATGGATTTATGTAAATCAAGGTCTAGTGACACCGGCCATTCCGGACTTGGGGAGTACTTGAGACCAGGAGCGTTGTGTTGTTTGAATGTTTCGATCCGATAGTCTACCCTGCGCCACGCCTTAGTACCATCCGCTTTGAAAATCTGCTAATCCCGTTATCATGTTATCATCATTCCAATCATATGCTATGTGGACATGTCGATTCTCAGAATCTCCACCAATCGCACGGCGAGTCCGGAGAACGTGCGGCCCTACTGACCTTTCCCCAGACAGCAACGACTCGGATGAAAGCGAGAACGCCGCAACAATTCCGATATTATGGACATCATCGCAGATTGAGAGGTGACAGCGGCGGGAAAACTGGGCAGCAACTTCCAAACAGTTCTATATTACCGGCGAAGGTCCAACGAACTCGGTCTAGTCACTGTAGGACATGCTGACGCACTGGTCGGCTGCTGGGAACGACCACTTGTCTGATCCGATCATGGTACGGAGGGATATACTCTCCGACATGCCTGTGAAAACGAGCACAGGTGAGGACTTGGAGTTACCTAACAGCGCGCTCGCTATTCCTAATTTACCATATCCCAGTTCAGAAGGCTCCATGCCAGCATTCTAGCTTGCGGCCCTTCCTCTTTTGCACTCGACTCGGTTACTCAGACTCCCAGCTCTCCGCAATATCTCGCTAGAGGAATGCCACAAGCGCTCAAGGGAAATGCTCGGGAAAGCAAGGAGGCCCAGAAGGCGATTGAGAAAGAGCAGAAGCGGAACCGAGGTGTGATGTCTTGCGCAGAATGCCGACGGTTTGTGTTCACTGTTCGCCGAGTTGACCCAAGTCATACCAACACCCTTCAGACTGAAATTAAAGTGCGACAAGGCAGTCCCTTGTTCGTCGTGCAAACGTCGTGGGTGCTCAGCAATATGTCCCAACGGTATGTGTACAAAGACTACACCTGAGGAGCTTTCTAAGACGTCGTACTTAGGCAAGCTAACCACTGGCCATGGCACTCGGTATGTTTTGTGCTCGAGAACACCAGTGACCTTATCAGATATCGTTTTTACACTAGTTTCGTGCTCGCCGACACGGAGAAGCTGCACGAGAAGATATTAATAATGAGTGATCGCATTCGGCAACTTGAGGATGCACTTGGTGTTCTGCAATCAAATGTGGCGCCGAGCGAACCCCATCCTTTGTTGCGTCGAGAACTTCTAGATGTCAAATCAATCATCGACTTACACGTTGCTATCGACGAGGACAAGACCCGAAAGAACACCGAGCATGCTGACGATGACTCCGAATATATAGAGGCCTTTGGAACACTAGCTCTGCGAGACGATGGTGCTGCGACGTTCTATGGTCGATCTGCTGGTTCAGAAGTAAGTGATATCCATACGTTTGTTGTACCGGTTATTGAAATGTCGTTATCAAGAGTCTCTTGATTGTAAGTAAACGGGTGTCGGTGCCGTCCTTACATTCAATGTTCTGTCTGCAAGGGGGAACCAAGAGAGTCTACAACAAACCTGTCAGCTCCGTCCTCGAGTAAGGATCCAATTTCAAGTGACCTTCCTGGCCCTATCAAGCATCTATCCAAGACATTTCCCCTTGCACCGGTTTTCAATGATGCTGTTGACCTCGACTACCTCATCCAGAATCATTTGCCTCCATGGCAGCGGGCACGTCAGTTATGCGAGTTGTACTTGTCTCAGGCTCCCTGGTTTTTCGGCGCAGTCACTAAAAGGCAGCTTCTGGAAGAATGCCTACCACTCTGGTATAGCGAAGCCTCTGACCTCCTCCCCTCGGGTTCTGTGGCACCCTTGACACAGCCGAATTCGTCTGGCGGGTTGACACAATCGCAAGGCAAGACCTCCCATGATCTAGCACTCCTCTTTGTCATCTTTTGCTTTGGCGCTCTCACCGATAACTCGCTACCTCCTGCTCCTGATAACGAGGAAGCGAATATGTATTGCTATTTGACGCGTGCAGCGTTGAACCTGGAACCAGTACTGGATCGACCGCCATCGGTGACGACCATCCAGGCCTTGGCATTGCTATCAATCTATCAGGGACTTGTTAGTGGGGAAAACAGTATTGAATGCACTTGGGGTATATTCGGGCTGGCAACAAAGCTGGCACAGAGCGTGAGTGATTCAGGTTTGGTTGAACACTGTTCTCATGCTGCGTCACAAATATATAGATTGGACTCCGTGGGTTCTCCGTTCATGAACGGTGATCTGGGCTCATGGGAAGATAGATCGCGATTGCGCTCGTTGGCAGTTGCCCGCTTCGGAAGTTCAGAAGCGCCGCGCTCTATTTTGGGAGCTGTTTATTACGGATGGATGGCAGGTATGTTGTCGTTGCCAGGCGTTCTTGTCCGTGTTTCGCCGAGTCCTCTCGCAGAGTCTTGCAACTGGCCGTTTAGCTACGTTTTATCTACCCTTCGTCGACTGCGAGCTTCCGAATGACCCAGACCCCACAATCGATGACGATGGTTCTGTCCTTCCTAGCTGTGAGTGATTGTGTTTTCCGATTTGATATTGCATTGAACGATTGTTCTTACTAGTCCCTGCATGGAAAGCACGATTTGGATACGAGTGCGTCTCTGCTGTCATTCAGAATGCACAAATTGCCAAGGTACCCAAATACTCTACAATCATTGAACTTGATCGCAAGGTGCGAGATATGGAGCTGCCAGAGTATGCTCAGCGAGCTCCTCCCGAGAATGCCGGACTCGCAGAGGCAATGAAATACTACATGCCATTGAATTATCGGAACTTCAGTGCGTCACCTGTTCCTCTTATAAATCCCCGATAGCGCCACGTTGACCGAAAATGACCTAGTCCTTGTATACATTCATCGATGCTTCTTTGCAGAGGCCATATCGAACAATCCCACTGACCCGATGCAGAGCCCATATGCGCCGTCCTTTTTGGCTGGCTACCGTAGCGCTTGCGAGATATTCAGTAACTTGCGCGTTCAGTTTGACCTCTATCCGGCGCAAGTAGCACGTTTCTGGGTGTTGTGGACACATGCCTTTTCAAGCTCGGTCGGTACTTTCCACTGTA
This sequence comes from Boletus variipes var. fagicola, assembly GCA_038092395.1. Lineage (NCBI taxonomy): Eukaryota > Fungi > Basidiomycota > Agaricomycetes > Boletales > Boletaceae > Boletus > Boletus variipes. Next base: position 7,501 of record JBBPQG010000283.1, on the reverse strand, counting down.
GCGAGCGTTCGTTGACCTAACCACCCGCCTGTTAGGTGATGTTGGCTTCCGTCGTGACTCACGCATCAGGTGTTGGGACGCGATCTAAGACCACCAGTGCCGCTATGACGGAACTACGCAAGGTACGTTCAGAGACATCGTGGTGTATCTAGCTCAACTAAATGTTCGCAGGCGGTAGACCTCTTTAAGGAGGCATCGACATATGGTGGTCGCGCGGTGAAATTCTTGGTACGTCTAATGCTAGTGCTTACCTGCGCTCGTTGATAATCCTCGTGCTCAGCCCATTCTTCAACGACTTCTTCAAAAAGCCGAGCAAGCATACAACACCGCGAAACCTGCTGTCGTTCGGAAGAGGGACATCTTCTCACCTTCAACGGAGCCGAAACCCAAAGACGAGTTGTCTATTTTCAGCGGTCGCATCAACACAGTGACTACCAAGGCATCATCTTCCTTTGTTCGCAATGCAGGCTCTGGCGCGCGCAATCCGCCTGGCATCAAACCCGATTTGAGTCAAGAACCAGCGCCATCCATGCCTGTCACTTCAAATAACCCACCCATGTCTAGCTTTACGGCCTTGCACCCGACGCTCCGTGATCAATGGACCAACTTTGAGGGTGACCTCAACATGCAGCTGACGGATGCCCAACGGGACGAGCTCTATACCGAGACAGATGCACACATGTCATCTTTGGAAGAGCCATGTGCACCAGACGTGCCTAGTCCTAGTCAGCAACCAGACGTGCAAGAAACCAAACGTCACCAGCTTCACCCCCTCGCTATACCCTCTGATTTCCAATCAAAGGCACCATACACAGATAGCTCGTCAGCCGCGCCATCCTATGAGTCCAACCAGGAGGGCGTTCAGTATCCCAGCGTGTCACCACAGGCACACCTCCAGCACACGCCCCCATACCACCATTACCAACCCGAGGTCCTCCAATCTGCTTCCTCCCAGAGTTCATCTCAAGGATACCAACATCACTCTATCGACGCTCGCTACGACCCGTACAGGCAGCCTACATATCAGCAGCAGCATCAGCCCCAAGACCAAGGGGAACAGTTCTACCAGGCTCAACAACACCACTACCACGCCGATACCTCGTATTTGTATCCCAGTACGGCCTCGTCGCAGTACGCGCCTCCCATGCCCATGTCCCACTACCAGGATCCGTCTGCGCAACTACACTGGGATGACCTTCGTCGGACTTACTCGGGTCCCATGACACATTCTCACCCACTGGACCCATATTCACACTACGGCAATTACACCTATACCGGAGCGCAAAACAGCGTCTCCGAAGAACCTATTCAACAGGAACAGCTCCGCCTCCAGGAGACGTGGCAGTCCTTTGGCGTGTACGTTGGCTCACCGAGACCCACTCCTTAGTGCGTTCCACTTTTGTGTTATGCCTCTGCTTTCAGCAGCTCGTCCATTGCTTTGATATCTCGTTCTTGCATACCTGGACCTTTGCAATATTGATTAGGGCGGTACTACATTTAAGATCGATGTGTAGAATGTTATATTAATAGCATGGTCATACCGTTCGTACCCTCTATGATAAGTGTGAATCAGGGGGTAGTCTCCTACTTTACTTTCTATAATATACTGAAGTCCGAGCATGTGGACACCTCCCAGAATCCGAAAGCAGCCAAGCTTCTGGACGGTCAGAGACTAGGCGCATCGCCGCTCGTTACAATCCCTTGCAAAGCATCTTCATTCTCGCCACCTGTGCTCTGCAGAGCTCCAATTCGGTCGGGACTGCGAGCAGCGCTGCGAGTAGGATACCAGACGAGTCCGAAAAGCCCAACGATCCGATCTTGAACTCGAGTTCTTGCCTCGATCGTTCCATATCGATCACTGTAGATGGATCGGGTCGTTCCTGATTGATTCGGTAAAACACGTTGACGCTGTATGACCCAAGCGTCGGCTTGCATATTCGTTCACGCAACGCGAGACACTTACTATGCAAGTCCACCACATATACCCTCGATGCTTATGAGGAGAAAGACAAACATGATGCTAGTCGACGGATGGTCCTCGGAGAAGATCCCGACGGCCGATTCGTACATCAAGGTCGCGAGGATCAGGAACTGAGCAACCGCCGGAAAAGAGAGGAAATTCTCTGGAAGGGGTGGGATACCAAGCGAGATCGACGAGCGCGAAATGAAGACTGTGGATTGATACACGAGCTGCGAACGGGGAAATACAAACGCATTACGGGTAAGTCGTCGTATGCATAAGGTCGTTAAGGGTCCATACCTGCCATAGTGGGTAGTAGTCTCTAATGGAGTGAATGATCTTGCTCAAGATGCCATCACGTTCTGGTGATGGAACTGGATATAATAAAGTTGGTGCTACACCCTACAGCGGAAGAGTTGAGCGGGCGAAAAGTGGAGCTCGGGGTGACTGACCTGATTAATCGTATATTCAAACTACAAATGACAGTCAAGGTCACAAACGCTTATAGCATCAAGATATGTACTTACAGTGTACACTAAGACTGTATGAGGGATGATCAGACCTTTGTCATTCGAAATGCCATAGAGGACACTCACAGAGCGGAAGCATGTACTTGAGAACCATCGGCTTCACTAAGCGCCACTTGTCTCCCGCAGTTAGGAATACTGGTACTTTGGGTGGTTGGCCGAGAAGGGTATCCCCCTCGGCGACTTCCACCGCAGAAATATCCGGGTCTTCCTCCGGCAAAGGTGTGTAAGACCCAGGAGAAGGCGAGTCCATAAATGCAACTGGACGTGGGAGCAGGAGGAAGTATGTCAAGGGTAATACAAAGGGCAGTATCTGATGGAGAAAAGGTGGAAGTAAGATTGCGACGGTAAAGTGTACAAAAATGGTCTGCCTACCGCGGAGACGCCCACTCCAAGACGAACACCAAGTCCTCTAACCTCCCACCACAAAAAGGCCCCAACGAGCCCAGCAGCGCCAGTTCCAGAGGCAAAGTAGCTGGGGGTCTGATCGAAACAAAATTTCCTGGATTTAATTGAATTTACTCACCCAACGCTCTGTCCTCCCACGGAAAGATTGTAAGTAATCGATAGTTGTAAGAACGTCAGTTCGCCCAAACCTAGTACTAAAAGTGAGGTCGCATTCTGACACTGATAGCAAATTAGAACTACCAGAAGAGAAAGAGGCGATAGAAATGCCTAGCAGCCTCGCAGGTAGACCGTCGTGTAGGGCAACGACCTAAGGAAAGTCAGTGTCGCTGGCACCCATCTTACTAACAACACTCACCAGCATGCCAATGAAACTCAACAATGCACATCCCACGATGCGCCAACTGTACCGTATTTTGCCTTTAAGGAAATACGGCCACCCAAGTTTCGCCAACAGTGCAGGAAATATATTGCAAAAAGCGATGATTCCCTTGGGAGTCGATGGGGGGACTAGATCGAGTGCAGCAGATAGAATGATCACATATAAAACTGGAGCCCGTTACTTTAGCTCCTACGCAAGACGCGGGTAGATAGTGGTAATGCCTACCATTGTTGATAAGCCCGAAGAGAAAAAAAGAGATGCCAAGCTTGAGCAGTTTCCTCTTCCAGCCTGTAGCGTGGTCAATGAGCACATAGTCGACGACAAGGTAAGGAAGATGCAACAAATAGGGTCCTGCAGTATGGGTCACGCACGATTGGTGGTGATGAGGCTCGGGATGGCCCTGGATGGGATCAACACCCCACGAACTGGCGTGAAGGGAACCTTACCTTGTGGCTTGTCTGACGAGATGTCTTCGAGGCTATCCTCCCGGCTGCGGATGAGGACTAGAGACATGTCTTGGTCTCCGGTGTCACTGTTGGGAGCTAAATCCTGTAGCTCCACTGCGTCAGAGTGCTGTAAAGGTGAGACACTGCGAGTCATTTATATCACCCTCCAAGCATCACACGCACACATTCTCCTATAAGGACAGAACCCCTCTGAGGAGGGTTACATTTCTACTTTTATCATGTACAGTATCTATCCTCTCAAGACCGTCAGGCATGCCTCTAGCACGTCAATAGCTACGTCGACCTCATCCTTGCTCACATTCAGCGACGGAACCAGACGGACTGCGTCTTTCCCTGCTGTCAAAACGAGGACACCACGTTCCCGGGCCAGCTGCACGACCTGGCCAGGGTGCGCCACGTTTTTAAACCCGAGGCCACGGAGCAGCCCACGACCTCGGATCTCGTCCTGGATAAGGTCCGGGAACCACTGAACCAGATATCCTAGTCGGCTATCTAGATAGGCGCTAATTTCCTTTACGTGGTCCACAAACGCGGGGGAGCTCAGCCGGCTCAAGACATGGTGGCCAATAGCACAGGCCAAGGGAGACCCCCCAAACGTTGTTCCATGGGTACCTATCGGATCGGAAACGTCAGCTTTGCCGAGTTATAGAGTATTCTCATTTCACCTGCTGTCATCGTAGAGGCAATCGAGTCGCGCATCAAGACAGCACCAATGGGGTACCCATTCGCCAAAGGTTTTGCCATTGTAACAATATCGGGATGGCAGTCGACCGGAAGAGAAGAGTGCGCCCAGAGTGATCCGGTCCGATACAGGCCACACTGTAAAGCACATCAGAAAACATCCATGGATCTGATAACCAACCCACTTGTATCTCGTCATAGATCAACACGGCCCCGGTTTCATCGCATCGTTTCCGTAACGCTCTCAACCAAGCTTCATCCGCAGCAGTGACACCGCCTTCGCCTTGCACAGGTTCAACGATAACTACGCAAGTGTCATCCCTAATCAACCTGGAGAGGCTCTCATGGTCGTTGAGCATTCCAACATCGACACCAGGTATCAACGGCCGGAACGGTGCTTGGTATTTTTCGGTCGACGTGACGCTCAGCGCGCCCATACTACGACCATGGAACGAATTTTGGAAACACACGATGCGTGTCTTCGTACAATATGGGTCATCCGCTTTGCCACCCGTAGCAGCAGCCCAACGGTCCTTGCCAACTTTGCGTGCAATCTTCAATGCGCCTTCGTTGGCTTCGGTACCCGAGTTGGAAAAGAAGACTTTGGCACCCGTCGTTGAGGGGGATGATCCTGTCGCGAACCCGAGGCCACCTTGTTCTTGAGTGCGGCTCACGATGAGCTCTGCAAACTTTGGTGCCCATTGATTGTGATACACGTTTGAAGTGTGAAGCAACGTCGACGCTTGCTGTTGCAAGACCTGACCCGAGTAATTTAGAAAATTATTAAATGCCATTGTACGTTTGCTCACCTCTGCAACGCCAGGATCGGCATGCCCCAACGCGTTCACCGCGATCCCTGCGCTAAAGTCGAGGAACTTTCGGTCCTCGGTATCCCATACCCAACTTCCACGACCATGTGATAGCACGAACGGTGGTCGCGCATAAACGCCAAGGATGTATTGCTCTCCGAGAGCGAGGGTGCTAGAGGTAACGGATGACTTTGGGGCAGTAGACAGGTCATGGGTAGCCTTGAGGTATCGAGTGCTGGGCGCAGAACGAGGCTAAAGGGGGAGACTAAACAAGGGATCGCAAACTGGTCGCTATTTGTGGATCGTACCTCGGATGCACTGGCAGCGGTCGAAGCAAATCTTGCTCGCACCATAGCCCTTCTGGCCAACACCCTCGAACTCATACTAGCCACAACAGGACTTTGAAGGCGGCAAAGGCTCATAGCTGATTGAACAGCAGTCAACGATGGAAATATGTTGAACGGAGATGGGTACTAGGACGGGGAGTTTTTATGTGTTTTGGGGGTCGTCACAGGATCCAGCCCACAGGAGCCTTCAACAACCGCGGCCGGTGTATCTGCAAGCCAGCAACAGCAAATTTACAGCAACCTTAGGCAGCAGGGACATGCCAACCAGAGCACTGGCAGATTTTGCTCACACTCCAACTCCGCCTGTATGTCATTCGGCGGGAGTAAGTCGGGATAGAGATCGATGCACGAGGTTCCGACTAAGAACATGCATGCTCAAGGTATTGAATCATAACAGGAGACAGGCTGTATGGAATACACCCAGTGCAGCTCACAGCATGGCTCATTTCCTCCGCAATAACCGTAATGCCAGCTCTTCTTCGTCTTCGATGTCGCGAGGCTCCACAGCACGTCCCACTCTCGATATGGAAGACGACTTGGTTCGCTTGGGCGGAGGGGGTTCAACCTCAACCTCATGTTCGTCCTCCGAAGGGAGGTCAAACGCGTGGGTAACACAGCCGTCATCTAGATCGTCCAGTAACCCAACGGTGATGCGGGGTTCATCCCTCTCACATTGCATCTTCATGTGAAGAAGAGAGTTTGAGGATGCGACATATTGAACGAGGGCACTTTCACTTACACCACGTGAGCGCTCCTTGCGTTTCCGCTTCTTCTCCTCCTTCTTTTCTTTTACTTCTCGCTTGTCGGTGACGTCTGCACTCTTCAGCTTCCCTTTCTCTCCTTCAGCAAAGATTCGACCGGCTTCTTTGACAGCCTCTGTTCCATGCTTGTAAAACTCGTCTGGGTTGACCATCTCGTACACCTCGTGTGGGTTTCCTCCATCGTCAAAAACGAGCTTGTGCCCCACCTGGCTGTATTTGGCGACCATCCGTTTCGTTCGCGACAGCTTGAGCTTTCGTTTCGATAGATTTTCAACATCGAGCTCAGTCGAGGTGGGGAGATCGAGATCGTGGTCTGCGCGTTTGAGGGTGATAAAGTCTTCCTCCTCTCCTGCATCTCCGTGGTCGATAAGTTTGGAATAATGCTCAGACAAAATATTTTGGTTTTTGCGCTCGAACATTCGATCGTACTTTGTTCGCACCGAGTTCTACAATAGAATTTTGGTCGAGCAAAGAAAATGAAATGAAAGACAACAAACTTTGGTGGCCTTAGAACTTTCTGCCAAGCTCATTGCATGGATTGACGACTCTCGGGTGTCATCCTCCGACTCTTCATCGCTTTCTGAACTCGACGAGCCTTCTACGCTTTCATCTCCAGATGATGAGACACCAGCCTTTTCGGACTCCATCTGCGCTTGAAGTGCAGCCATGGTCCGAGACGCATTCTTCTGCTTCTTCGCTTGTTCCCTGCTCAAAAGCTTGATCTTTGGCGTACCAGGCAATCCAAGAGATTCCGCAAACTTGTCGACGGGAAGCTCGTCGAGCTTGAATATAGACTTATCTTTGTGAAGATATACAGAGCGGACGTAGGACACGAATGCCTGGACGAGAATGAGAGAATGAGAAAAGTCAGTCCGAACGAAACTATGTGGACGCACACCAGACTCACGCGTTGCCCTAGGTACTTGATCTCAGGGTCCTGGAAAGCCAGGTTTTGCAGTTGGTTCTGGATGCTCTGAGTCTTACTCGCACGTATCTTGACGTTTTCGATCTTCACTCCTTTCTTTTCGAGTGCAGCGAGTATGCCTTCCTCTTCGCTAGGAAGGAGTAACAAGAGTCCCTTCCCGGAACTATCGTATCGCGCCGTCCGGCCCACACGGTGAATATACGTCTCAGCATCCTCCGGGGCATCTGCCTGAACGAC